>LN483833.1:51848-138592 GCA_900002565.1 Culicoides sonorensis
GGAATAAATATTAATCAAATGTATGATAATAAACCCTCAAATCATTATTAATTTTTAATAATTTTCAAGAACTGCGTACAAATATGGATTTTATGGATAAATATTTCTGGGAAACTGGACTTGAATACGCAAAATATAGTATTAATAAATCTCACTTGACGGGATTACGAGTTTTTAAAGAGTTTTATGGTGTTACACCTCAAGTTTGTTCGATTGCGTGGAATATGATAAAAGCAAATCATCATTCCTCTGCTGAACCAAAGCATTTATTGTGGACATTACTCTTTTTAAAGAGATATAATACAGAACATGTAAATGCAGCTCTTGTTGAAGTTGATGAAAAAACTTTTCGAGAGTGGACATGGAGATTTATTGAATTACTAGCAAATCTCCCTGTGGTATTTATTTTTAAGTTTATCAATGAATTTATACATGAAAAAAAATTTACAGATCAAATGGGAAAATCGTTTTAATGGGACATCCAATACAAATATGCATGTTTCTCTCGACGGTACTGACTTTCGTATCAATGAGCCAACTCCATTTAGCGTAAAATGGTATAGTCATAAATTCAAAGCAGCTGCAGTACGTTATGAAATTGGTGTCTCAATTGGTACTGGTGATATTGTCTGGGCTTCAGGAGGCTTTCCTGCTGGTGAATGGCCAGATATAAAGATTGCTAAAGAATTGTATCTTGAATATGCAAAAAATGAGGTAACTTTAGCCGACAAAGGATACAAATACAGGAATTTTTTTAAAAATCCATCTAATCCAAGAGAAAAACTATTATTGGCAAGACATGAAACTCTAAACCGACGATTAAAGCAATTTCAAGCTTTATGTGCTCGATATCGCCACCCTTTAAACAAGCATCCTAAAATATTTCACTCATGCGTAAATTTGGTACAAATTTCAATAAATTGTGGTGAAAAGTTATTTGAAATCTTGTAACGCATGACAAATTTAAGGTTGCACTAAGTATACAAATATATTTTCTTGTACATGGAATAAATCTATTATTAATTGATTTGAAATCAAATAATGAATGATAAAATTAATTCACAAAAATTATTGACATAATAAAAAATAAATACAACAATACATATTTTTTAGTGTATATTTCGTTTTTTTCTAATATTTTCTCGTTTTCCCGCACCTCCCTGGTAAACTTTCTTTAATTTTTTCCATAAAAACAAAATTAAAGTAAAATTTCATTCGAACAAACTTTTACTAGAACAAAAAAAAAATACAGAAAGTATTATTTTAACACGTTATTTTCAACAACAATAATAATAATGTTTAACACATGCTTCTAACGCCATTTTAATAATAACTAAATAGAAATAATATTATGTAGCTGGTAAAACACTTGTACATTGAACATATGAATGCAATACCAACAAAGTCTATTAGTAGTAGGTGGTAAGTTTTGTTCATATACATTATTATACGAGGGAGTAATAATAGTTAGTAAGTAATTTTACCAGCTTGTTTTTTAACTAAAATTATGTTGAAAGTTAAAATTTAATCCAAATTGTTGAACTAGAAGCAGTACTTTTATTACCATTATTATTGAACTTGATGAATTTAAAAGTAAGAAAAGAAAAAAGGGAAAATTACATTTCAAAATGTTGTAAATTTTAACAAGTAAGCTGGATTTTAATTGGAATATTAGTGGATTATTACGTGTTTTTGGAATTGTTTACGTTTGCGATTAAAATTAAAAGGATTAAATTATGCTTATTTTCAGTTGAATTGAAATAATAAGTGTCAAATTGATGCAATTTACTCGAGAAATGATCAAAATAATCGGATTCACATTCAAATGATACTCTAATGGCCACACACACGTAAATAAACTTATCCAACATTGATCCGATTACTCAATTGAGACTCATTTTACCGTTATAAATACACAGACATTGATTTTGCATTAAATTTTTGGTAGAATGTTGTTATTTAATGACTGCGGTAGCGTTTTAAAAAAAACATCACAGTGTCACGATGCACTTTTGGGAATTTCCTATCAATAATTAAACGCATCATAAAAATGTAGTTAAGTTAATTCTTTTGAAATTCAAAATAAATAAATATAAATTTTAGTTTCTGTTTAGACAACTCACTGTTATCTGTTATGGGCATTCACAAAACAATTTTATTGCATTATCCGACATTCACAGAGCAATAAAAGTTTGAAATTTAAATGTCTGTTAATGATCTTTGATTGAAAATTGCTATTTTATGTTGTTTATTTGCTCATTTATTTATAATTATCCTCATGTTGTGTGTGTGTGTATATTTAAATTGTTCAAATCCAGTTCAAGTGTATATGTAACATAGTAATTTGATACAATTGACTTAGCAATTATCGAACGCCCTATTAATCATTATTATTATACAATAATTATGGGATTTGGGGTTTTGTTGTCACAGGAAAATGCTTTTAAATCGTGTATGAGTGAAATTATGTATATAAATTCATATAACGGACTTTAAGGGTGCAATTGGATCGAAAGATGGGTTTCCCACAGGTTAACTTCAAATCTGAGTTTTTCTGTTCGTATGTGTGCCAGAGGACAAATTCTGTTCTTTCAAAAAATCTCAATCCATTAAATGGCTTTCCTTAGAATCTTGAGAGTCATGTAGAGTAAATTTGGTAAATTCAGGGCACAGTTCGTTTCTCACTTTGGTCCTGAAACATTACAATCTTAAAATGACTGCTTGGTAAGACACCATAACAGCTAAGACCCTATGATGGTGATAACGGGAGCTCGACTGATGACCTATAAATTCAGAATTGAGTTTTCAATTCTAATACAACTCTCATAACGTAAAGTTCTTTCAAATCACATTTCCGTGATAATAAAATGTAAATAAATACACAAATTACCGAGACTTAGTCATACAAATCCAAACTTTACCTTGAATTTAAGTATAGCATTTCACATTCCTTATCAATTTGTATGATTATTTAGATAAACAGATTTATTACAAATTGACCAAAATGAATATTTGATATTCATTTGTGAAAATTGACGATGCATTCAAACACAATCTAAACATATTTCAGTAAACATTTAAGATATAACACAAAACCCCTTGTTATCAAATAAAAAAAATACACACACACACATATCGGAATGACATGCAAATAATCTGATTTATTGGTCGATTTCTTTCTTTTTCATTTCATCATTCTCCAAAGAATTTATAGATTCAAATTGGTTTTTTTTTTCATCCATGTGTGTGTGTCTGCTCAAATGAAAATGTGTGTTAAATTGGTTTTTCAAAAACGTTTTTTTTTTTTTTTTTTGATATGGGATTCAAGTCAAGAGGGTTTACATACATAAGTATAAAAATATTCACAATCATATAAATAAATCACAAAATGTATATGAAATTGATAGTAATAGGTCCTTTTTTATAGTACAATAACACTCTTGTTACTGGTGGTAAATGGTGTTTGAGATAAATATATCCAATCAGTGATAACATCATTTAATAGTCTTATTCTTTTCCGTTTATTTTTATTTTTATTTAGGGTTATTTGGTTCTTTGTGTCATTGATTGAAAATAAATTGAGGATACATAACAACAAAAAAAATGTGAAATTGTTATTATGAATTAAATTGAAAATGATTTTAAATGGTATGGGTATGAGTGCATTTTGGTATGAGATTTTTTTTTTGAAGGAAACGGTAGCAAGCAACTCGACCCTATTCTGAAACATTCCTGGTACTAGTCGTACTTCAAACGTTTAAACCTGAAGCAGAGTTGTAGGGAATATTTCAAGCTACAACTTTGATGAAGGTCTAAAAAATGCAAGTCGTACCAGGAATGTTTCAGAATAGGGTGGAGTTGCCGGCTACCGTTCCCTTCCTCAAGGACACCTATCGTTAAATTTTTTTATAAAAAATCTCAAGTTTTTTGGACTCAAGCTCGAGAATTTTGATTTTTATAGATAAGCATGTGCACGCCAAGACCCAGAGCCCCTTGGAGCCACTGGCCGTGACTGAAAGATACTGGCAAGATCCAGCCAATTAGCGTCGTACGATATCTATCGATCATCCTTTGGCAGCACACCACAGGCCTATTATCCAATACCTGCATAATTTTTATATTTACATACAAAGTTTAACAAACACATCCAAAACATTCCACTCAACGCATTTTCATCGATTTACATGATCATACCAAACTGATATGAGGAAAGTGGTGATAAAACCACAATGGGATGACATCAATTGATCTTTGATCTCTTTGATATTGGATAAATATTGACTTTCATTTTATTTTTATTTATTATTCTCTTACATGAGCAAATAACTAGTAATAACAAAATAATTTTTCTTACATTATTTTTCCTTATAAAAGTTCACACTACCAAATTGAAAGGAAAGAAAATATTTGTTGATTCCAAGTATCATAATTCAAAGAGAAAATATTATCACACATAATTTTTTCTCTTACATAAAAAAAAATGCTTTAAGTGGGAAAAAACTACAGTAGTATTACATCGCTTTACTGTTTGTCAACACTTTGACTTTGTTTTTCTTATAAAGTGTGTTTGTGAGTTTTTTTTTTTTTTATAAAACTAAACAAGATACGTCAGATAGAAGCTTTTGGTAAAAGATTTTTTATGTATGGAAAATTGTTTATATTTTTTGTAAGTTTACATTTAAAGATGATGATACAAAATAAAAGGTTGTTGTTTGAATGTCAATTTTGAACTACATTGAACTGATCGGTTAATTGAACCAGGAAAGGACTTAATTTTTTTTGTTTAAGGCGTAAATTAACAAAAAAATTAAAGATGTCTGTTTTTTTTCGATTTCACTAATTTTTAGCCATCTCTCTTATTTGAGCGACCCGTCTTATTTTTAACGAACTCTCTTATTCCTTATCGACCCCATATTTTTCCGACTCCACTGTTTTCATAACACCCTTTTTTCAAGTATGGCTCTGTACAAACCATGCTTGAAAGTGTAATTTTCATTTGAAATTCATTAAAATAAGCACCACAAAATTCGCTTATTGATACTAAAATTAAATTAACCTCACAATTTCATGGAATTCTTTGATTTAAATCCGGAATATTTCACATTTAATCATATTTTGATGGACATTTTTTTACTTTAATAAATTTACAAACAAAATTTTCATTTTTAATTTCGTCCATTAATTATTTACAGAAAAAACCAAAATAAACAATCAATGAAATATCCATTAACAATCATAAATTATTCCCAATTTCGGATATGAAAGCACATTAAATTGAAATTATCTCATCATTAATTTACTGAAATATGCATAAAAATACAATAAATTTAATCGTGTACACATTGAGATTTGTATTGAAATTGTCATTGAATTACGTTAATTTTATTATTCATGATATTAAAATTCACTCACTTTTTTCATGTAAAAAATAATAATAATAAAATTTACTTACAAAACAAGGGATTCCGATTCCATTTTAATTTTTAAAAATTTACTTTTACTAATTTTATGATCTTCTAACTCAAGATTATGAGTTTTAATTGAAATATCATTCACGTTACAATTTTTTATTATGACAGAATTATCTTTATTTAATTGTGCCGGTGATTGTCCGGTATCTGTTTCGAGACTAAGATTTTCGTCTACGAACGAAGATATTTTAACATCACTCATACTTGTATTGAATATCATAACGTTGAAATTTTATCTTATCAGTGAATTTTTTGGCAGATAATTTGAAGTGATGTAAATGTGTTTTTTTTTTGTATTCACTTAAAATCCAGACACTTTTCAGTGAGATTAGTAATTGAAATTTAAATTGAATATTTTGACAGTTAAAGAAATGGACACTTTTCGACGCATATAATTGAAAAAGTGTCTTGAGTTAAAAGTTGTCATTTGAACTGAGTAATTTTCTATGAATGCAACTAGTTTTTATATTAAATTTTATTCAAATTATTATCAGTTTATTTTACCTGAACAGCAAATAAACGTCTATACAATAGAATTTAGTGCCAATTTACCTATTATTTGTTTATGAAGCACTCATTTTAGTGCAGCGCAAGTAAGATTTTGTATGGGATTAAAATTACATTTTCAAATGAGATAAGAATTAAGAAGGAAAAGTAAAGTTAAGAGATTCGTTATCTGTAATTTAAAAGTATGCCATTTAAATGATAAATATTTTATCTGAATTTTATTTTTAATGAAAATTTCCGTAAATAGAATAAAAGTTCATTAATAATAGACGCGGCACTCAAGCTGTGACTGTTGTGAAACTTTAAAAGAAATGTTTACAGAAGACTGCACGAAAAAACTGCTTGAGTGATGTGTCATTTAAGTTTTTTCACAAAGCCTTCGTGTTAACTATGATTTTAATGGATCCAGGCTTAAGAAAGTTAAAAATAATTGAAGGGCCCTTAATGCATATGTGACGGGACCCATCAAGGCCATCAAGTAAAATTAACCCCCTCCAGGGGCGGATTGAAAATTACCAAGGGCCCTGACATTCCGTATGATTTTCTTTTAAATTTACGCTAAACTTAACTTTTTCAAGACGATCGACTGTGGCCTTTCTGGCATTTGCAAAATTGCCCGTGTAGCCAATCCGCACAACCCTTTCCTGACCCAAAAAATTGTAAATTTCCTCTCTGTCAGTAGGAGATTTTTTGTCAATTTTATAATTAAAAAAAACAAAATGGGAATACTGCCCTACGACTTTGGACCTTAACGCATTAACCGCCGCTGGTCGATTTTTCGACTAGTAACTTGGGAGCCGGATTTCTCCTAAAAGTTCTCAAAATTTTTTTTTTCAAATTTTCAATGTAAATAATTAGACATGTTTCGAATATGTCGGGTCAGTTATTTTGATTTTTCGATTATTATAAGAAAATCATCAGCAGAAATAAGATGGAAAGTCGTAGAAAATTTTTTCCTCTTCGTACAAGAATTCTGTACGTATTTCTGTGGTATACGAAACTTTCAAATGGCTCTCATGTAAAATTCTTGTATGAAACCCAAAATTTTCATCGAAACGAAAAGTGATCACTGTTACGCAAAAAACAAATCCTAGAAGAAAGTTTTTCTCTAAATTCAATATTTCTAGGTGAGGCGGTTAATGGGTTAATATTTGAATTATGCAAAGCACATAGTCTCATTTGCAACACATTTGTAGAAATTGGGTTATATTTACTTACCTCTATTCCATGATACGCTTAAAAAAGCCCAAAAATTAGTTTAACTTGTAAAAATTACATGATTTTAAGATACTTTTTCAATCAGTCAATTGATTCAATCCAAAATTACTTTTCAACCTCACCACGAGAGTTCGTTTTTTCATCCAACTTTCTTGTACAACTTTTTTTAACCACTACACATGTAATTTTGATATCATACAATGTAAATATATACATTTTTTTTTCTTAAAATTTAATATTTTCTCCATTCATCATAAGACCGGGCACTGAGTGAGTATGCGTCGACATGTGAAACGAATAACAATAGAAAACCCGCACGTCAAATTAATTTAAAAGAAAAATAAATTTAGAAATAACAATTTTAAATTAAAATTAATAAAATATTACAATCGAAATCGATCATTACAATAAGTCAAAGTTAAAGTTTTTGTGTAACGTTTAAACGTATAATGTTAAAAAAAAATTGTTTCTATGTGTCATAAAATCATAAATTAATGATAAAAAAATATATCAGTCATAAATTATTTTATCCAAGTAATAACACAAAAAAAAATATTATTTGTATCATAAAAGCACTTAAATAGAACTAATAAAAAGATAAAATTAACTTGAAAGACTGAAATACAAAGTGAAACCTTACAAAAAGATAAAAAAAAATTGATGTTTTAGAAATTTTGGCCTAATTTTTTTATTATAGTTCAATTAATTTGTATGCAAATTTTTTTATGATTTGCAATAAAATTGAGAAGCCTCATACATTTTTTTGAACTTTCACTGTGCTCAAAACATTCAAATAAAATTAAAAAAAAAAATAATAGTACTAATAAAATTCTAAAAGAATTTTTGAATTCATAGTAAGAAGTTTCCTGTGTACAACCAAAAAGTAAGTTTCCATAAGCATCAACTAATAATGAATAATAATAATGTTGGTTGATATGGATGAGGAATGAGACATAATTTGATTTGATTGTACGTTGAAGAAGAAAAAAAAGTCATTGTAAATTACGATCATTCATGTTAATATACAAAGTTGTGTCAATTGATTCGACTCAATTGAAGCCGGTAATTTAAATAATATGATTAATTTAATTACTGGGAGTCTGGAATTTGATATAAAAATTAAATAAAGTGTTTGGTGTAATATAGAGAATTAACTCTAGTTTGGCCGAATGTACAAGTCAAAGGTTTGTTCGAAAATTTAAATTTCCCATCAAATTCTTTCAAGTTTGTTATAGGTTAAGTTAACCCTTTTTCGTCCAGCGCTGCGTTTTCGCATCGTTACCTTTGTCTCAAATATCTCGAGAACCATAAGAAATTTATACAAACTAGTTTTTCCTACATAAGCTTTGAAGGAAAATCCAATCGATCTATTTTAGGATTTTTCTTAAATATTTTTGGAAATGGGCTTAAAGTTACGTTTTAGAATTTGATTTGATATAGATATTCATAATTTTCTTAATTAAGTCTAGTAACTCAAAATTAAAAATACATTATTTCTAAAAATCATTCTTATAGTGATTGAAAACACTATACCAAAAATCAGATCCCTAAGTTACTTCTTCATAGGGTTCAATGGGTTAAGTGTTTTAATGAATTATGATTTTAATTGAACTTTAAAGAACTGCATCTATGATAATTATCATACAATTGAAATACAGAAGGAATTCAGATTTTTTTCAACTAATATTCACACCAATGTCAAAATAAAACAAAGCAATTACTTTAAAATAATTGATATTAAATTGAATTTGATTATTCATTACGATAATTTTTATGATTAGATGTTCAATGTACAAAGCTGCTTAGTACAGGTCAGGCAAGAACTTCGAAAGGTTTTAAATTTAAATAGATTTAAGAAAAAAAATTAAATAATCAAACAACGGTATTGAGATGGCGAATTTCAGATTCTCGCTTTTTTCATCTATAAAGTAATTTAATTTAAAATGTTTTCATTGTTTCAAATAAAACTCAAATAAGGCAGTTCTTAAAGAAAAATTATGACAAGGAAAAAAATTTGGATTATTTGAAACAATTCCCGTTGAATGAAAATGAAATGTAAAGATTGATTTAAATAAAAACTATTAAAAAAATGGCACGCAGCCTAATCAGAGATAATGAAGTTAAACTAAATTGAAAATTGTTATCGTGTGTCATATTGTAGAAATAAAAACATTCAATGAGTAATAACTATAATAAAATGTCATCATACAAAAAATATTCAGTCGCGTTCTCACTGATTCATAAACAAAAGCAGAACTATTGAAATTAAAATTTTATTAATTTGATGTAATTTTTCATTAAAAAAAAATGACAAAAATTTAAAAGAAAAAATTCTTACAAAAGAACCTCAAAAACACATGATGGACTAGTACGGTCCTGATCTACCTGCCTACACACCTTAATTGTTTATTTATTACTATTTGTTCAAAGAATTACTATTTAAGCCGTTATCGCAGTATAATCGATTTTTTGTATTGATATAGTTTAATGAATAGCATGTCAACAATTTTTATTTAAATATTTTATCTTTAAATGATAGTTTTTTTTCAACCAATAACTAGCACACGCGAAATTCATTTGAGATCAAAAGTCTGATAAGGCAATTAAGGAAAAAAACTTGATGTTTCAAGTCATCTCTGAGTCATCATTTCGAATTGAGATCAACATTTTGCGATTTTTAGATTTAAAAGGACCTTGAAGGTGCACTTCTACGACCTTTGTGGTTGAATGGGTTAATTGATTTTAATTTTAACGTGTAGTAAAAAGAAATTCATTTCCGACTTAATTTTGGAAATACAAAATGAATAAAAATTTTTACCAAAAGCAATTTTAAAGAAATTTAGTTTCATACCAAGAATACTTACAAATTTCATAATAAAAAATTAAAACCCCTTTTTATACAAAAAAATTGGTTAAACACGCGACTTACTAGACCATGCCTAAAATTCGAATGACAATAAATTTAATTTTATTTGTTTTTATTACATTTTAAATTCTTAACACACATTCTAAATACACATATCTCATTCTACATACTACCGCCAAAAATGACCTTGAATTTTTTCTTCTTATTTGTTACTTTAGCATACATTCAAATTCTCATCTCAGAGATTAACTGTTTCAAAACACATGAATTTCTTACATAATTTTTACTATTGTTCGTCTGTTTTTTTTATCTTTACGAGTATTTTCTATTGAAGTTTTACTATAATATGTGTGAAGTGTGAGTAACAAATTATGTCATGATAATGAAATTGAAAATAAAGACACGTGAATGTCATTAGGAATTCAATTAAAAACAATGGTTTTAAATTTAAAATTCTCAGAAAAAATCTAGAGTTTCAATGAAATTTTTATTTCAAGTTCATGGATGACATTTCATACTATCTACCTAAAACAGATATCTCATAAAGTAACATTCAACTTATTTTATTTTGAGTCATATGATTTATCAAACAGAAGTACAAAAAAAAATAAAAGAGAGAGAGTAAAAAAGCATGGTTTGCATAAAATATTGATATAAATTACCGGCTACCACTACAATCATACCAACTGTTGAATCTTTTATTGCCTGTTGCCGTGTTTTGTCTATGTGTGTGTTTGTCTTGCATGAAATTCATGTACAAGAAACTTGTATCCAACATTAAAATATGCAAATATAAAATCGTTAAATTTTCTTCTTGATCATTTCAGTCTAAAAATGTCTACCTCTGCTGATACCTCATTTATACCTGATTTACCATCAGGAGCTCTAGATGTATATCGTAAGAAAAACTTTGATTGGAAACGACTCCGTTTGATTTTTGAAGAACAATCTGTATTGAAAATTAAGGTAAAAATTTAAAAAAAAAATCCTTTTAAATCAAAATAAAATTAATCCCATTATTTGAATTGTAGTATCACGTTTGGAATACCCTTGAAAAAGATCCATTATTTCGGAAGCCTTCGTGTTCATTACCCATGGACGAACAAAAACGAAGGGCAGCGAATCAAGTGAATCGTGTCAATGACTATGAATTTGCTCCCAAGGAGATTCAGGAAGCTGCGTACAAGCCGAGAGTAATTTATTTAAATTTAATGTTTATTTTGATTTAATTTTTTTTAACTATAATTTTTCTTTCAGATCCGTCATTTAATGAGTGTCAATGAAGCCCTCCACGCAATTTGTCCGAATTTGTCTATCAAAATCGCACTTGGTGTTGGCTTATTCACAAATGCCATTCTAGCGATGGGTACTGAACGTCACATGCCAATATTTAAAGCTGCCTTTACACGTGAAGTTGTTACATGTCTTGCAATTACCGAAGTCTCACATGGAAGTAACACGAAAAGAATTCGAACCACTGCAACATACGATCCCAAAACACAAGAATTTATTATCCATACCCCGGACTTTGAAGCAGCAAAATGCTGGGTCGGAAATTTGGGGAAAACAGCAACAGTTGCACTCGCTTTTGCCATTTTATATACTGCAGATGGACAAAATCATGGATTACATGGGTTTTTGATACCAATTCGTGATCCAAACACATTTCATCCGTACCCTGGTGTGTTAGTGGGTGATATTGGCGAGAAATGTGGATTAAATGGAATTGACAATGGATTCGTTATGTTCAATAATTACAGAATACCAAGAATTAATTTGTTGAATCGGACGGGTGATGTGACGGAGGAAGGAAATTACGAGAGTGTATTTACAGATCCGACGAAGATGTTGGGTGCTGCATTGGAATCATTCTCAGCCGGACGATTGGGAATTATGCAAGAAGCTTCGAACACAATTTCACATGCTGTTGTCATTGCGGTGAGATATGCAGCGATACGGAAACAATTTGGATATGAAAAGGATGGACCAGAAGTTCCAATTATTGAATATCAGTTACATGTAAGAATTTTGATTTTGAAAAATTCAACCCAAAATAATCTGTATTGAAATTAATCATTTCAGCAATGGAGAATATTTCCTTACCTAGCAGCCGCGTGTGTCCTTAAAGTATCTGTATTTGAATTGACCGAAATTTATTTGGAAACCATTGCAAAGTCACAGAAGGATTCAAATGGATTTGAATTACTGGTAAATTTTATTGAAATCCAAAGATTTCGCCAAAGAATAAAAATTATTTCCTTTCACAGTCACAAGCTGTTGCAGAAATCCATGCCCTAGTGACAGCATCAAAGGCCATCTCAACGTGGACGACTCGTGATGCCATTCAAGAATGTCGTGAAGCTTGTGGTGGTCATGGCTATTTAAAGGCTGCCAATTTGGGTGATTTACGAAATAATCATGATCCCAGTGTGACGTATGAAGGCGATAACAATGTCCTAGGACAACAAGCCTCGAATTGGCTTTTAAGGCAATGGAATGAAAAAGTAGAAAGTCCTTTCGGAATGGCCGAATTCATAAACAGACGTAACGAGATTCTGAAACAGACATTTAACGAAGTCATTTCAGTTCATAGGAATCGGATTACGATTGAATGTGAGTACCAAAATTATTATTTCTATTAAAAATTAATTTTAAATCAAATTTTGTTTCATTTCACAGTCATTTTACAATGCTTTGAATGGCTCATGTGTCATTTACTCTCAACAATTGCAAATGAAGTGCAAAATGCAAAACAAAATGGAAAGAATCTGTTTAAAACACGCAATGATACACAAGTTTACAAAGCTCGAACATTGACACGTGCATTAGCTGAATACTACAACTTGCGAACATTCCTTAATCGGTCAAAGCGACGTGATGTCACACCCGATTTACAACCCGTTCTCGAACAAATCCAATTAATTTATGGACTTTGGAGTCTCGACAAACATTTGGCCACATTTTACATCGGCGGATTCGCCACAGGAAGTAACTTCGGTGATTTAATTCGACAAGAATTGCTGAAATTGTGTGGAGAAATTAAGGACATGGCCGTTACAATTGCCGATGCAATCGCTCCACCTGATTGGGTCCTTTGTTCAGTTCTTGGAAAATCTGATGGAAAAGTAAGCGCTAAATACAATAAATTAGACTTTTCATTGTAACTTATAATCATTTCAGTTATATGACAACATTCAAAAAGCATTTATGACAAATCCAGGTGCAATGGAACGCGCTGAATGGTGGCAAGAAATTCTTCCTCGAAATACAAAGGCAAAACTTTAAAGTTGACATAATCAATTTTTATCAGATTACAATTTAATTTGTAAAATAAAATAAACGTGTTAAAATCAATTTTTTTTTATTTTTCATGATGAAGATAAAAAATGTAATTTTGTAGAATAAAAATTGTATTTTTTCAATAGCTGCCATAATTTTTTTTCATTGGATGCACATTTTCGTGAATTCTTAAAAGGACAATCTTACCCTCGACACCATAACCAGGTTTGTCAGGTCTGTATTCATTGATTTCACAATTAAGATCACAATTTGATGGAGGAATAAATGATGCACGGTCACAACAACGATGCTTAATTGGAAATTTCGAACATTTGGTTGGATTTTCCTTTAAAATTTTGTATTGAATTTAATAATTTGAATCATGAAAATAAAAAGAAATTTCACCATAAATTTTCTCCGAATCCTACAAAAAGGACATTCTCCGTAATCACTCATATAAGACGTCACATTGTTATATTTAAATTGATTGTTGAATTTAAAATCCTTACATTGCGTATTAGAAGGAAATTGATTAATTATGTTAGAAATTAGAATTTGATACATTTTAAGGCCAATTTTGAACTAATTGTTATTTTGAAAGAAAACTCATTGATTGCTTTTAAATTCAATATTAATTTTTATTATCTTTTATTTTTATATATTAAATCATATTTTTTTTTCATTTTTGTGTCTAATTTTATTCTAAGAGCTAGTTCTAACAAGTGACTCAATTGAAATTCCAAGAGTTTTGGTTCAAAAACCGTTATGACACTGCCCAATTAGACCTTAATTTATCACTTAATTGCTATAATTGTTTTTTTTTTCATTTAAAAAATTCCGTTATATTTATTAATTTATTTAATTCATGAATTTATTTTATTTTTTATTAACTATCATGAGTGAGTTTTGTTAAGTATTTAAATATTTTTTCCATTATTACTTTTTTTGTTAAATTTTGGTTTCTTTTTTGCACTTTATGTTCATTTTTCTTTGATCACTTATTGATTTCCGATTATTATCTTTCAATAGCTTCGATTTAAACTTAAAATGAAAATTCAATTGATTTAAAATTTAAATTTAAAAGAAATTTATATTTAAGAAAAAATGGAGACGACTGGTTTTTTAGAATTTTTACTTTACAAATGGAAACGACTGGTATTTTTTGTTAAAATTTTAATTTTTCATGAATTTTTTCGATTTAATCGTTTCCTCAAATTCAATTTACGTGCCTTGATTTGTATTTTTTGTGAGGAATGAGTTAATTTTAGTTTTTATTTTAATTGCAACCTTAAATTTAAAAAAAAATAATTTAAAATCAGAAAATAAATATTAAATAGACATATAAAAAAATAAATAAATTTTTTTGTACCGTGACACGGTATAACAATTTTAAATAAAATATATTTTTTTTTCTCTTCATTTCATATAAAATCATTGCTTCAAGCTATATCTTAATTCTTTTCTTATATCACTAAAATATATTTAATTTTAATCTTTATGTTTTCCTTAATTTTAATATTAGTAATGTTAAATGTGAGTGTGTGTGTGTATTTTTTTTATTGTATAAATGAATTTTCACTTCCTCTTTAATAACGTTCTCTTTCACGTCTCAATTCATTGTCCAAATCGGCTAATTGTTGAATGAAACCGTCATTTGGCCGAATATCCCGATGCATTCTCACAGTTCGAATTGCTTCAGCTGCAGACATTTTTTTGCAAATCATCAAATATGCAAGGGCACATGTGGCAGATCGTGACATTCCAACGAGGCAGTGAACGAGGACTCTGCCACCACCATTGATACCATTTTCAATAAATTTGGCTGCAATATAAAAATAACGGGAAATATCTGTACTGGGCTGATCGACCAACGGGAATCCCATGTACCTGAAACATTGTGTTTTGCTAATTTTAAAATATGTTGCATTAATTGTGAATTTTTATATGAAATTTTGAATTTTTTTTGTCTAATTTGAAATTGAATAATAATATAAAAAAAATTAGTGTTACCTCACTGTTGGCATATCCCGATAGTATGCGTGACCTGTATCGACTTGCCCTAGTCGTGTACCCTCAGCTGTGTTAAGCACATGAGTGATTCCCATCATTTTTAAATACTGTTTGTTTTTGGCTGAATTTCTGTTAAAATGAAAATTAATTCATTAATTTCACTTCAAACAAGTCGTTAATAATTCAAAAATAACTTACGCATCTCCAATGTAAAGTCTGGGATAAACTTCATCACAATCAACATCAAATTGAGAGTTGTCGGATCTTCTGAAACCGGGCAGGGGTCGACATGGTGTCACTGAATAGTGGAGGATTCTCTGTAATTGTCTGCCAGTTGTTTGTTCAGCGCTTTGAGTCATTTTCTTTGATTCGGATTTTGATCGATAGCCACCAGGTAAATACTGTAAGAGAATACGAAAAAAAAATTAATTTCAGATGGTATAACAATAAAAAATAAAACTTAATTATATAATTAAATTGATGACCAAAATAATGACCATGCAAGTCATTGACCATAAAAAATTATATTTTTGACCGATAAAATGGAATTCATCAAGTTATAATTTGATAAAAACAAATAAAAATAAATGTGTAACAAAATGAAAGATAATCATATTTATGTAGGGTAAAAGTTTTCTTTTCAAAATAGTTTTGAATAGATTCTTATCGCTCTCTTTTTCTCTTTCCTGCGCTTTCTCTCTTTCCTTTTAATTTCTATTTCCCCATCTGTCACTCTCGCTCTTTCTCCTCCTCTCATTTTCTTGTCTTCTCTCTTTTTCTTTCTCTCTCTCTCACTCTCTCTCTCTCTCTCTGAATTGAACTATGCTATCAAGTCTCAATTTATAACACTTTAAAAGATTCATTGAATACAAAATCATTGTCAAATCAAATCAACCATAAACAATAAAATATTAACATAAAAAAATCAATTCTGACCAATTTATATCTCGAAATATGAATTTTTTATTTATAAGTCAGCCTAATTTGAAAATATTGTTTTTATTTTCCTTCATTTACAAAACATAAATTATTCATATAGATCAAATTTACCATCGTGATCACATTTTACTATTAATTTCCAGAAAATTATATTTATCAATGGAAAATAACGTTCATTTAACCACATTTTCCATTTCATGATCAAATACAAATTAACTAAATACACATTTGAGCTTTGACTATTTCTAAATAAAAAATAATAATAATAATTGAATTTCAACTCAATTTGACCCCAAACAAGGCAAATATTTGAACATTTGATTTCAATTTACCGTCAAAACAAAAATTTTTTGGATTGACATTAAATGAAAATCGATTTAATTACTGTTTTTCTTTTTGGTTCGAAATTAAGTTGGATTTTGGGTAATTTTTGGCATTATTAAAAGTTTTGTATTAAATGATGAAAAAATTATTGAATTATTGGATATTGAACAAACAATTGCCATTTGAAAATTATCCAGGTGTTCTATTTAATTTAATAGAAAATTTTATAAAAAATTAGTTCAAATGGTCGATTTATTTTAAATTAAAAAAAAATCAGTGAAGAAAGAAAAATGGATTTTTAAATGACAGCATGATTGAAATGACATTTGAGGCATTTTTGTACAATTACATATTATTGATTTTTATTTAAAAATGAAATGATTTTTTTTTTAATATTTGAAGTGGTTTTTTCTTCAAAATCAAATAAAAATTCTTGAAAATGAAAATTAGACTAAATATTTATGTTTCATACGAAAATATTTCAATGCCATATATTCGTCTTATAAATTATAATATTTAAACATAACACCACATCCAAGATTATATTGATACTTAATTTTACCTCACATGTTCTATAATTAAACAAAAAAAAAAATATGAAATTGTGTCAGTTATTCAAAAGGTGTGCTCTAAAAATATCTTATTTCATTAAAATTTTGATTCCACAGATATTTAAATTATTTATAGGATTAAAGGTGCGAAAATTAAATTTACTTTTGAATGTGTGAAATTTTGGGTTTCCACTTAATTTCACTCGAATTGGCCTAAAAATTTCACAATTTCCGACTTTTGAGCTTTTTTTTTGAAAATTTTGACTTGAAGATGACTTTGACTTCCCTAAAACCTAATTATATGTTTTCTGGCCTTGTTCTTCTACGAATGGAATCAACGTCTAAAGAATTTTAGGTCAATTTTCGATTTTGCTCAATTTTCTCATAAAAGCCGGCATTTTTTCCTTAAACCGGACACCCTAATTTTTTTTTGATAATTTTTTAACAATGTAAAAAAATCGGCTAAAACTTCACAGTGGTCTCATTACAAGCAACAATCTAAGAAAACATAAAACGTTACCCCTTTCCTGCATAATAAAATCACTTCATTTTCTTATTAAATCCTATGAATATAAAACACTTATTTATAATAAATCACTTTATACTTTACAAGAAGAAAACGACGACTTTTCCCATAACATGAATAAATAATATTTCCGTTAAACTTTCGAACGAAAGTTCAAAAATTGTAAAGGGTCAAATGTCATAAAATGCAAATGAATTTCCCATCACTCGTAAAATTGAGTAAAAATACATGTAATACAAATTAATTATGCATTAACATGCAAAGTGAGACAAAAAAATGTCGTTTGCAAAATACCACCTTTTGACAAACAAAAATAACACTCAAATGCAAAAATATATAAATTTGGAATGTGATGGCATCTCATATTTATTTATAAACGTATTTTCTTTAAATGTTTTCTTTTGACATAACAGAAAAATTTTTTCAAACAAAGGTGAGCAAACAATGTGTATTATTAGTAACATTTGTATTAACATTACATCGTTTTTGTATGAGTCATAATTGGCAATGACTTTTAATTTTCACACAAACATTTGACTATCATTTTCATTTATAGAGTGAAAGTGTAAACAATTTTCGTCATTAAGTGGGAGAAGGTACGTTCTTTGTTCTTCTTCTAACAAAAAAATTAAAATAATTTGTAAATTATGACATTTAATTATTATTATTTTTATTTTGATGATAAATTGATCATATTCGTGGAAAATGTGATGACTATTTCCAGGAAATTTTAATTAAAGTTAATTAATTAATTAATGTGATTTTTTTGTTGGTTTTTCATTGAATTAGCAGTTGATGTGATACAGATCATGTGGCCATGTTCTCAATGATGTTTCATTATGAAAGCAATCAGTTACTTTTTTATATTACTTTCAGTCGCAAAAAAATAATCAAAGAACGTAACAATTTAAATAGTTTGATCGATAAAATTTTGCCAGGTTAAGGTCTGTAATATTATTATTTTTTTTAACTTTATTGAAGAAAGTTGTCCTTAGCCTATTTATTTATTATTTTTTATTATTATTATTATTACTTGAATGATTTGAATTTGATTTGGAAAATATTTGTTGAATTATGAAAAATCCTTGATCTAATACGTGGGAGCTAGGAGGGTTTTCTTGCAGAGTACCACACGATTCCGAGTTCTCTGACTCTTTTGTGACAGTTTCAGGCGTCAGACAGGGCTGTCTGCTTTCTGCATTAGCGAAAGCTGTAGTAAGAGACAAGCTTATACCATGAGAGAGGCTTGAGTGACTGGATTATGCCGATGATAAATTTAAGCACAGACAAGCTGACATTCAAGAGATACTATCTGACAAGCCTCGCGTAGAGTCAGGATGAAGATTAATGTCAACAAGACTAAGAAAATGCGATTAAATTCAGAATCTCAAGCTGCACTAATACTCAATTCACTTAATTGAACAAGTAGACGAATTCCTGTATCAAGGTACTGTGGTGAGCTTAGATAGCGGCAAAGCTAAACATGTGCAAGCCAGGATAAGAAGAGCTAGGGATGTCTTTACGTTACTTAACCGTATTTGGTGCTCCTGAATATATAGCAATCCGAGAAAATTTAAAGACTTCAGACTTCCTTTTGTTTGGTCGAAATCACTGGCTAATTACAGAGGACAAGGATTTATCTAAGATGAATTCTACGTATTTTTTTCCGAATAGAATTTCTAACGTGGAACTGCTGATATGCAATGCATAAATGTGGAGAACCTTACAAAATGACCCTTCAGAAGTCTGTGACTAGCCCCCCATCCACAAGGTAACCTTAAAAGAGGTTAGCTAGCCTGTTATTTACATTGAGTGGCATATCTTAAGCTTAATCCCAAAACAGCGTTTACAAAGAAATTTCAATCAAAGAAATTACTAAAATGAGCGGAAAATTAAACTCAACATATTCCATTTATTAATAAAATCTAATATTTAACCTCATATTTTCATTATCAATGTCATGCCAAAACGACATTAAAACTTTTTTTTTCTTGCTAATTTACTTAAAATACATCATGTGTTGATACCTCACAGTAGCATTAAATCCACATTTTTTTTGAAGGTCATTTAAATTGAATCAAATAAAATACACACATGTAATAATAATAATCAAAAAAACACGGAACAATAAACAACAATTAAATGCAGGTAAAAATCAATCTATTTAATCATCAACCTACACATTTGCATGATGCATTTGAGCAACGTTCATTTGACTTAATTTTAATTTTAATTTTTTATTTCAGTGTGCATTTTTTAATTTTAATTTTTTTAATTTTAATTTTTTTAATTTTGGATTTGCTTAATACAAATTTCAACAAAAAAAAATAAAAAAAAATACACAATTGAACTGAAATTTATCACATTATTGATGTCGTTGCCAAACAAGCGAAAAAATTAAATTATTGTATGTACATGTATTTTATGTAACTATAAAAAATTCTATTTTTGGTTTAAATTTATTGGCAATATCAATTGTTGAATAGATATTTTTTGCCCATATTTTGTGACTTTGTGTGCTTTGAATCAGATAATTTTTGCATTAAAAGAACTGAATTCGTTTGAAAATTAAAATTGGTTTTATATTTCAATGGATTTTTTTATTTTATTATTTTTTTATTGTTGTTGTGGCTGAATTTGAACAAAAAAGGGCGCATCGTCAGTAAGTTAATTAATTATAAATTAGTACTAATGACTCAGTTTTTTTTTAGTAATGTTACTATGAATTAAAAATGACGTGAATTTTATTCACTAAGTACCATGATATGGGGACATAATTAATCTTTGGGTAGGACCCATTTTTGACATGGAACCTCGCATTTATAAAGTGAAAATGTATTTTAAGGGTTTTGTGTTAAAAAATTGTGATAGTTGAATTACAGTTTGGGCATTGATGACACCGAGAACCACATCAGATTAGATTCAGATTTATAAGGTGGCTATTTCAAAAACGATCTAGAGGGCCGCCAATGTACTGGGCAACCCGATTGGAGATGGATCGATGGCATCCAACAAGACCTGAAACAGCAAGCGCAAAGTAGAGAAACTTGGAAAGTTATTCTTCAACAGTCCCAGTATCCTCGAAAATTTAGTGTAAGTCTCATTTCCAGGACTTGTAGGGCTGTATGATGACAGTTCAAAAGCTAACGTCCATCCTTAGGCTTATGCTAAAAAATTGGGGTTTTATTTGAGAATTTCACTGAAAATGGAACACATGGACCCCAATAAGACTGCTCAGGGGCTTTTTAACCCTATCCGGCCCTTAGTTCAACAAGAAAATGGAAGGTCATGGATCCTATTTGTCTTATGAATCACCTGACACTGACAATCTTATTCAATTTACAGTGTATAAGTTCAAGAAATCATATGTCCAAATTTTTTACAAATTTTAAGATTATTGACAACTTCAATAAAATTTCAAGCTAAAAAAAAACCCGTGGGAGCTCTTACACAATACCATTCATCTAATTAAATTAAAATTCCTCATTTATTTTCCAAAAACGGTCTTTTCTCATCTTTATATTCAATTAATTAATCTTTAATCGATTTAATTTAAAAAAAAAATCCGTAAAAGGAAATTTTAAACCAATATTGTGCAAAATCCAATTCAAAAAAAATTGATGAAACGCTTCACTAATTACAAAAGATCACATTTTCATTTTTAAATTTACTGCACCTCTCTTCATATTTTATTATTTTTCGTTATACATTTAGCTTCAGTTATTTAATTGCTTAAAAATTTACATTTTTCATTAATTTTTTTTTGTATTACATTACATTACACGTACAAATAGATAAACGTTATTTTGTGCAAAATACAAAAAAAATACCACAAACACGTGTTTTGTATCGATATCGTTAATACTAAAAAAAATTGATTTATTATTATGATTATCTTTGAATACATTAGAAGAATATTGAATACCACCCTCAAAAATGTAAATCAATGTTTATTTATATAATAATTTAAGTACTAGCAAAACAAAAATTAAAATGCGCAGTTAATATGCAATTTTTTTATAGAATTTAAAATAAAAATCGTGATATTACGCAAAAAAAAACTGAAATAAATCTGATGATGCAATATTGAAATGCAGCTCATTTCAGTTTGTGATGAAATTTTAATTTACATTCAAAATAATTTTAATAAAAATTTAAATATTTCATACCGCAAATCTCCACGACATTTTTCTGTTTAATTTATATTCTCTCTTTATTTCAATGAATAATTTGTTTAAATATAGTTTTTTTTTTTTAATTTTAATAGTACAAAATTTTGCTTTTTCAATTAAACTGTTGCTTGATATTAAATTATTTTTTGGTTTATCATATTAATTTATTTCAAGGATTGATTTGTCATTATGAAGAAAAAAATCGCTAAAAATTGAACTTAAAAATAGATTTTATTATAAAATTTTAGACGTAAATTTATTTTTTATTATGCTAAATTAGATCACTTTTCACTTTTATTATTCCTAATTTTTTTTTTTGTCTGTTACTCGGATGACTAATGTGATAAAATTTATTTTTTTTTATATTTCACTGTCAGAAAATGTATGTAAAAAATATTTATATCAAGATTTTCCACACCGTAAACACACACACGAATTTATTAACAAAGTATTTTTTTTACGATATGAACAAATCAAGACCAGAAAATCGACTGACTCGTTTTTAATTGTAATAAATATCATGTAGTGTACTCTTTTGATTCTTGTTCTATTCAGAAATACTTTTTTTTTGATTTTGTGTTGTGTTGTATTTGTGGGAAAAACGAAACATTTTTCATGTATTATTTTGTATTTTAACAGAATTATAATTTGAGTGTATGTTTGTGTAGTCGTAAGTGAATCAACGTGAAAATTTTTTCGGTATGACTAAGCACTGTTACAAGTTATAATAATAATTTTCTATGAGTATGACGAATAAATATAAAACTTTTCAATATAATTTTTACATGATGTACAATTGGTGTAAGCACACAGTCATGTTTGTTCATTTTTGGAAGATGACAGGCTTTGATTTCAGGATTCAATTATTTTTGTGATATGGATTTAGGGATAAGTGAGTTGGATTGACCAATGTGAAGTTTTAGATTCTGTACATTTTAAAAAATGATCGGAAAATTTATTGTGTCTATTTACGTAAAATTTTTGGGACAGTGAAATATCGGAAAATGGTCAGAAAAATCGAATATACTCAAAATTTTTCCAATAAATTGAAATATAAATAAAAAATGATGCCGCCCTGTCCGTTCGTCTATCTCTCTGTGTCAAAGTTGCCAATACCGAAAAAACCATACATGGTGGAAGTTTTCAAAATGCAGGAACCTTTCAAAATGGCTGACTTTTCCAAAGAGGTGAATGTTATACACTTGAAACTCTTGTATATCAAGCTCGGACGAAGGGTTCGTTATATATCAGAAAAATTGATATATGAGAGAGAAAGTTAATTTTCGTAAAAATATTTATATCAATTTTATTTTTAATTTTTCTGTCTAGCCATCCTTGTCTAGCTACGAAGTTAGGTTCATTGAATTTTGTCATAAAGAATATCGCCTGTTCTTGGATGATAGATCCACTCACCGGAATGTTAGCTTTTCTGGCTTAATTAAACCACAAAAGAGTGGCTTTGTTGACCTTGTCATATTTTTCAGGTTCAATCTTTATGGTTGAGCTTATTGAACAATTATTTGCCATTGTTAAAATTTTATTCTTTTATTTCATTATCTTACAAAAGATAGATGGAACGATTACATAATTTGTGACCTCCTTTTTTACGCTGATAAATTAAATCAATTTCATCTTTAAGACCTGAACACTTTCTCCATATTCTTATTTCGTTAAATTTTTTAAACTGGAAACATTTTTTGAAAAAAAATTAATGATAACTTAACAAAAATTTAGTTTAAAATACTGAGCTTCTCAAATTTTCCAGAATGATATTTTTCCCGCTTTTTTTAATTGACAACTTCTCATAGATCAAATATCTTTCTTGAAAATTTAAGAGCTGAAAAATTAGAAAAAATGAAAAACTAGTTTGTCTGATTAAGTAATTCGTTGACCAATTTTGTTAAATGTCTTAGTAATGAGAGATGCTTTTTGCCACTGTCCCAATATACCAACAACAAAATCTAATTCAATGAAATTTTCCCATTAATAGTTCAAAACTATTGCATACACAAAACATCTTTTCATATCCAAGTACACAATGTAAGGAAGTTCACAATTTACATTCAGCATGTAGCTACAAGTCTTTTATAATATTAAATAAGAGCCCATATCATATTGTGTATGTTAATTTTTTTTTAATGTAATGAATGAATTTTTTTAATTTTCGTTAATGCGCGTCAAAAATGTTTTTCTCTTTTTTCTTCATGTTTCTCAGAAACACCGGTTGTTTGTAATCATATCAGCAGGTGTTTTAATATAAAAATAAAATTACAATTCAAATTCTAATTTAGTATCGCCTCAATTCATTGACAGTGCCAAGATATGATAACATGATAACAGTTTTCATGTAAATCCGTGTCTCGTCCTTTATCGATATCAGGAAAGGTCATTAAACATTAAAGTGTATGTTAAAATGTAAGTTGTGATAAGTTTGTAATGTAACATTAGAAAAAAATATTGAGCATCTTTTTTAACTTACACACAAAATGGAATGAATTGTTAACACGTTGTCAAATTCACAGATTCAAAGCACTTTGATTACAGACAATTAAATGGATAATCATTCAATTTTAATAGCTTAATGAGTTAAATGGATTTTCTTTTTATTTTAAATACGCATTTTTTTGATATTTTTGTGTACTTCTAATTGATATGAATGATCGAAGTGACATCTAATTGATTTTTTGGTACTAAAAAATTAAATCAATGAAACGTCAAACATGAACGAGCCCGTTAAATGTCAAAATATTGTATTTATTTATCAATATTGAATGAAAACACAAAAAAGTCCACGTCCATGAAAATTCATAAAATATGTAAAATTTTTTATATGAAATAATTCTAAGTAGTGTAAAGTAAAAGAAATTGACAACAATGACTGATTCTTCTTCAAAGTCCTTAATGGACGCTGCAACGTTAGATGTGAGTTGAATTAAAAGTGATTTGAATTGAAATAAATAAATGGTTTCAAATTTCACAGATTTTTGACCAGACAACCGCTGATAGTTTAGTTTCGGTGGAAGGTGAAATGACTTTTAGTAGTCCTCCAAGACCTAAAGTTAGAAGTAGCATACCCGGCTCATCTGATTTCAATACGTTGGATGAACCAATCAAAGAAACATTCGTAAGTTAAATGATTTTGATTCAGGGTATTTTGTTCAATGTAATTTCAATGTTTTAAATTTTAGCTTAGAGATGCAAGAGCTGTTGGAGTAAAATTTTATCACGTCCTTTATCCAAAAGAGAAGAACACACTTCTAAAAGAATGTGAGCAATTTTTCACTTTTAATATGAAATTATTTTTTTTACATTAAAATGTTATTTTAGGGGACTTGTGGGGACCGTTAATACTTTGTACATTCATGGCAACGATACTCCAAGGCACTGCAGATGACGTTAACGATGGAGGCCCTGAATTCGCCGAAGTTTTTGTGATTGTATGGATAGGAGCTGCAATTGTCACAGTTAACGCTAAACTCTTAGGAGGACACATGTAAAATAAAATCTTTAATTCTTTTTGGAATTTAATCTAAAATATCAATTTCATTTTAGTTCATTTTTCCAGTCAGTGTGTGTGCTTGGATATTGCCTCAGTCCATTGGCAGTAGCTTTAATCGTATGTCGCATCATTCTGTTTGCCGCACAATCCAAATTTTTGTTCATATTAAGACTAATTGCAACAGCTACAGGTAAATTTAAATTAAAAAGAAAAGAATGTTTTTATTATTATTAAAATTTGAATTTTATTTAGGGTTCGGATGGGCAACATATGCCTCTGTTATATTTCTAGGTGATAGTTTACCACCAGGTCGTAAACCATTAGCAGTATATCCAATATTTTTGTTCTATCTTGTCATATCATGGCTAGTTATTTCACATAATAATAGTTCCTAACTGTGACAAATTTGAATTTAGTTAGTAAATTACATTAAAAAAAATATTATTTTTCAAAAAACATAATCGAAAAAATGCTTCTGTCTGTACTACTGTGTAAATAAAAATATTTATAATAATCATTCACTCTGATTTTCATTTTCATTGTTATTTTTATCATACGAATCCAAACACTCCTTAATTTTATGTAAAATTTGATTAACTTCAGATGGAGATTTAATCAAATATGTCGCATCTGTGACCAAATCTGGATTTTTTGACACACGAAATGTGACAGCATGACCGTTCAGTGCCTTCATGATATCCTCATCACTTGAATCGTCACCCATGAATACGACATTTACTTTTTCACGCCAATCCTGTCCAAAATGACGCTCAAGCAGATATTTTGCGGCAAATCCTTTGTGCCAATTTATGGGGGGTCTTGTTTCTACGATTAAATGTCCTCCAGTTGGCTTGAAACCGTATTTTTTTATAATTTCACGTGCGTTTTTGTCCAAATCGGCTTGAAGCTCCTCAGGGACTTCCTCGTAATGGAATGTCATTGAAAAAATTTTATCCTCGATCCATGCACCGTTTTTAGCGAGCTATGTAGGAATGTAAATTTAAAATCATGAAAGAACAATAAAATATGAAATTTTACCGGTTCCAACTCCGCTAAAATGTTTTTATAGCTCGCTGCATGTTCCTCTGAAATTTCTTGATTGTACGTCTCACCATTTGGATACATAATTTCAAATCCATGATTTCCTGCGTAGATTATGCTTTCAATGCCAACTTTTTCTTTGATGTCTTTTACGCATCGACCCGTTATAATTGAAACAAAAACATTTTTCTTCTTGCAAATTTCTTCCAAGGTATGTTTGGTATCTGGGACCATGCGTGTGTTATCTGGATTGGGTTGAATGACTGCCAAAGTGCCATCGTAGTCCAACAACAGTACTAATGTTTTTCCATTTTCCTTTTCATGCCATAAACTGTTGAAACAATTATTTTGGTAAAAAATAAAAATTAAATTAAAAAAATAAATTCAACTCACATTTGATTTGAATCAAAATCTGTTAAAAGCTTATTTCCATTACCATAACCGTTCATCTTGTCTGACTGCTGTGGACTAATCCACGAGTTCGTAAAAAATTAGTACATACTACCATTCAATGGCCCTAGAAGTGGCCTAATTTATTAATCAAATAAAATTTATTTAACATTTATTTTGATGTGGAATGTCATGACGCATTTTTTTTCTACTTTTAAAGTGTAAATCATCACTTGATTAATAAATTTAGATGGGGCCACACGAAACTCACAGTGTCATCAATTTCAAGTTCATATTTCTTGATTGCTTTATTTAAATTTGTCTGGTTAGTTTTAAAATAGACTGCAAAATTATCATTGTTAAAATTTATTTCTAGGGAAGAATATTTGTGTCAATTACCTTCTGTATTATGATTTATGAGGAATTTCATTTCACGCGATAAACAGTTGACATGATGATGGTTTGAAATCAAGGTCAACTAATTTGAGTTTCATGTTTCAATGAAAATAAAATAATTTTTTTCTCAATATGTCTGCAAATAATAAAAAAAAAAATTTAAAGATGCCGATTTGAAAGTAGAAAATGGGGAAAATATTAATTTTTGTAAAAATAACGGTCAAATTTTTCAAAAATACACGTGTGTGTTATTTAAAGCTCCCCTCATAGAACCTAGTCGTTGATTTCTAATTCACGAATTCAATTCAAATTAAATCAAATCGGATATTCAACTCCTTTGGTAACCCTTAGACGAATACAAATAGTCGCGATTGGTCATGATTGGTCATTTGATTAAGTTTGAATGAAATTTTCAAATTTTTCTGATAATTTAAACTACAAACAAAAAATTATTTCAAATATCAATAAATATCTCATCATTGTGCTATTAACGAGAGTGCTCTTAACAAATTTTGGCAAACTTCCATCACGTGCAGTAATTTCATTGATTTCACAAACACTTATTAACTGCTTATAATTTTAAAATCATATTAGGTGATAATTTTAAAATTACACATCAAATGAGTTCTCATTTATATGTATATTTAAATCAAAATAATAACAAACACGGTCTCCTCATAAAAAAATTCTACTCAAAGTCATTTATTTTGTAATAATCACGTTTATAATGGTTTGTATTGTTATTGTACATATATTTATTAGAAAGATGATAAGCCAGTCGTCTGTAAACGGAACTCATTGACAAAAAAAAAAATAAAAGTTTATTTTTGTTCTATTTTGTTATTTATTTGTATGGCATCATAAACTGAGAACTGACAAATCTTAATCAGTAAATAATTAAACGTGAAGCAGACGATTGTCTTTTTAATTGAAAATGTCTCCGGAAAGTGATGCATTTGAAAAAAGTGCAAAATACATTGAAAAGCTCTATTTAAATGAATCGTGAGTATTTTTTGTTTTCAAAGATTAAGTTTCATGTATAACAAAAAATTATTTTTATCATTTTCATTAGATTTTGGGACAATAACAAGACATTTTGTCTTTTACTTGATTACGATGGAACTTTATCACCCATCGCACCACATCCTGATCAGACCTCAATGTCACCCGGAAATCGGGAAGCTCTCGAATTCATTATAAGCCAACCAAATGTCATGGTTGCCATAATAACGGGTCGTGATGCACTCAACGCAAAATCAGTTGTTGCCCTTGAAAATGTGACATACGCGGGAAATCATGGATTTGAAATTCATTTTCCCGATGGATTTATTTTCAATTACGAACTGAATCAGGAATTGAAAGAAAATTATCCGAAAATGGTGGAAGAACTCAATGAAATTTCGCATGATGGTGCCTGGGTTGAGGACAAAAAATATTCATTGACATTCCATTTTCGAGCTGTTCCTGCAGAATATCACAAGGAATTGATAAATAAATCGACTGAAATTATCAAGAAAAAGGGATTTCGTCCAAGTCCCGCACATATGGCGGTGGAAGCGAAGCCTCCAATGCAATGGAACAAGGGATATGCCGCTGAATACATTTTGAAACATAAATTTGGTGAGAAATGGCAGGAAAAGGCGATTGTCATGTTCATGGGTGATGATACAACAGATGAAGATGTGATGAGAGTACTTCAAGGTCGAAGTTTGACTTTTCGTGTGACAGCCAATCCTGATTTAGAGTCATGTGCGACACATAAAATACCTGATACGAAGACCGTGACGGATATTTTGCAACAGATTCAGAAACGATTGTCACGAAGAACTCCAATTCAATGAATTTTTAACCTTTAATTGTGAAAAATTTGCTCATAATAAATTAAATTTAAATAGGGTCTATTTTTTTTTGGATATTAAAATGGAAACGCCTGGTATTTTATTTAAATTTATATCATTCCTTTTTCAGAGGTCTCATCCTTCCACCTTAATTTGTTGACATGAATTTGAAACTGTAGTCGCAAATTAATAGTATTTACGAGGAATTTACTATGCCTACCCTTTATCGTAAACAAAATTAATATTCATCCAGACATGAAGCAATTTCCAGGACATGCGTTTATCTCGTGTCGATTTAAAAATATTTGTTTTTGTTTACTCAAGAATTGAACCTTGTAAAATATTTCAAGTCACAATTCATTCACAATAATTCATGATAATTTTAATTTTTTTTTTAATGTGAATTGTTCTAGAAGAAATTTAATCAGTATCCTTGATTTCGCTGCATAATCTGTCTAAACGGTTTAAAAAGGCACCTACTCACCTGTTATGATAATTAATTCTAATGTTCAAGCTCATGGCTTTTGATCAGAAATATTAAAATAAAAATATGAATACACCGCCTTGTGTTACAAACGATTAATTCCATGTCAGTTAATTTGACATGAATAAATAAGTTCAGTTAAAAATGCTTTAAATCAGTGGATTTTAAAAATTAAGGTTGTGTGTTTGCATGGCAACAAATTTAAGAGTTTTTTTTTCGTTAAATTGTAAACTTTATTTACTGAATTTGTTCAATGACATGTGTGGTTACTATTTTCTTATTTCTTTTCAAACAAAATTTTTATGAATAGAAGACAAAGAACGGAAAATTGACCTGTTTCATATAAAAATAAAAAAACAATAACAAACCATTGACTTTACTTTACCTTAGAAACGGTAGAGTAACCATAGCATTTTTCAAAATAAATTATTTTTTTGAAACGAAATTCCCTTAGTGAGTCATTCAACTGTCTTTTCCTTTTATTTTTTCCTTATTTTGACCAAAATAAATATCAAATTCAATGGCTTCGCGTGCTAAGACTGCAAAAAACACCAAACGAGGTGGTGGTAAAGCAGGTTTACCTCGCAAAAGCATTGCACCAGGCTCAATTTCCTCAAAAGCGGCAACTTCCAATAAAAAAGATGTTGAAAGTGACAGTGATGAATCAAGTGAAGTTATGTCATCATCGGAAGATGAAGATCGATGGAAAGAAGGAACTAAACAGACGGAAGTCTCTGCAGATTACTGGACGATTCAAAAATTAGTCAAATATATGAAGGCTGGAAATCAAACAGCTACAATTGTGGCACTGTGTTGCCTTAAAGAATATGATTTGACTACACAAATGAACCAATTGGCGATTCAGGATATTGGTGGATTGGAAGTTCTCGTCAATTTATTGGAAAGCAATGATTTTAAATGTCGCTTAGGGGCATTGTCAGTCTTATCTGAGATTTCATTGAATTTGGATATAAGGAAAACGATTGTTGATCTTGGGGGAATTCCCTTACTTGTCAAAATCTTATCTGAACCTGCGGGGAATTTGAAAGTGATGGCTGCTGAAACACTTGCTAATGTGGCAAAAGTTCGCCTAGCTCAGAAATTGGTGAGACGATGTGGTGGAATTCCACGACTTGTTGATTTGCTTGATATAAGTTTACAGTGAGTACCGTTATATTAATTTAAATTAAAAAAAACCGTTATTTTTTCTTGCATTTAAGTGCACTTCAAACTTCACGAGAGGAACTTCCACCCGAAGAACAGGAATTACTCGACATGGCCAAGGCAGGAGCACGAGCTCTTTGGTCACTTTCCGAGTCACTTCACAACAAAGAGTTAATGAGAAAAAGTGGGATAGTTCCATTGATGGGACGTCTACTTAAAAGTGTCCACATTGAATTAGTTGTCCCAATAATGGTGAGTCATGATACGATCAAGACCGAAATTTGAAAATATATCTTTTTAGGGTACAATCCAACAATGCGCTACTGAGAAAAGTTATCAACTAGCGATTACAACTGAAAATATGATTCTTGATATTGTGACACATTTGACGTCTGACAACCTTGATCTTAAAATGCAATGCAGTTCTGCAATATTTAAGTGTGCTTCTGATAAGGTAAATTTTTTTTGATTAATTATAATTCTCATGTTTAGTGATCATTGAAATTGAATTCAAGACCGCTCGAGATTTTGTCCGTGAAGCAGGTGGTTTAGATCCCTTGGTCCAAATCGCAAAAGATAAGTCAATTCGTGATAATAAACCGTTATTAGCAGCAGCTACAGGTGCACTATGGCAATGTGCATATTCCGAGTCAAACATCAAGAAACTTGATCAATTGAAGGCAATTCATGTGTTTGTTTCCCTGCTCAATGATGAGAATGACGATGTCCTTACGAATGTTGTCGGCGCCATTGCTGAATGTGTTAAATTTCAAAATAATCGTGAAAATATTCGTGTTACTGGTGGCCTGCCACTCCTTGTCAGTCTTTTGAATGGAACTCATCCGCCAATGTTGGAAAATGTTGCGAAAGCTTTAAAAGAATGTGCTGCTGATCCTGCGAGTATGACAATGCTCGAGGAATTGGATGCGATTCGACTTATTTGGTCTCTATTGAAAAATCCACATAAACGCGTGCAAGCACATGCTGCGTGGGCGTTGTGTCCTTGCATAGAAAACGCTAAAGATTCTGGTGAACTTGTGAGAAGTTTCGTTGGTGCACTTGAGTTAGTGGTTGATTTGCTTAAATCGAGGGACACGTACGTATTATCTGCAATTTGTGCTGCCCTCGCTACAATTGCAAAAGACAAAGAAAATTTGGCTGTCCTATCAGATCATAAAGTAATTGATATGCTTGCAAATTTGGTTCACACCACAGATGATATGCTGCGAGAAAATTTAGCCGCCGCCATCGCGAGTTGCGCTCCATATGGAAATAATACTCAAGAACTTGGAAGATTAAAAACAGTTACACCAATTGTTGGTTACATGGTCAGTACAAGTCCAAGAGTGCATCGAACAACAGCCTTGGCTTTGTGGCGTCTCTCGGAAGATCCACAAAATTGCATTACTATGCATCAAGTACGTTAAAAACTCACCTTACTTAATTTTTCATATCAAATTTTTCACATTGCGTTCATTTTTAGAGTGGTGTAGTTCCATTTTTGCTTGAGACCGTTGGTTCCAAGGACAAGGAATTACAAGAAGCGTCGGCAAATTGTCTGAGAAATATTCGATCATTGGCATTGAGGGCAGAGGAGTATCAATTGCATCAAGGATGATAAAATTTTTGAATGAAAAGTCACAAAAATAATAGAAATTTATCATTTGGTCCATTTATTTTATTATAATTTTTTTTTTTAATTTTAATTCCAGACATAAATTCAAATATACACTTGTCTTTTTTTGTCACACATTGACGTTTAATAAGCACATTCATAACACTCACATAGCTTACATTCGATTAGGGGTTTAATTTACAAAAAAAATTCTTTGTATCAAAAAATTACTTATTCTTACGCTTACTCTGTAAAAATTGTGCTTTTTTAATTTTTTTTTTAAATTTCAAATTTAGAATAAAGCTTCGTTTATCATCCAATTTACTGTACATAATTTATCTAAATTCTCTAATTCAATAACTTGCATTTGTGTTGCTGCCCCGCATTGAGATGGACATCCTTCGTTCGATGCGAGCTGGGGGTGAAATTAACGGTCCTGAAAATGACGGATATTTCCATTTTCTTGGACGTCGTGATAAATTTCCATCTGTCGAGGCACGATTTCGGAATGGATCGCCATTTGACTTGGAATGACTATTTGTGCAACACAGTTGTCTATCATTATTTTCACTTTCTTTATCGTCATCATGATTTTCTTCAACGTATGATTGACCATCTAATGTTAAATTAAATGAAAATGATGATTTTCATAAAAAAATTTAAAGGAAAACTCACCTAAAAAGTAAATATTGTTCCGATTCTGGGACTTAAAGTCACAATCACAATACGAATGGACACTATCCGGACTGAGTATGAGCTCGACTTCGTTGTGCAAGTCATGGACGTCACTGCTGGACCGCTTGAGTTTCGGAAATTTGTGAAGGACGCGATGAAATCGATAGGCATCACGAAAAACAGAAGTCACCTTTAAAGGAAAAAAAAGCACTTTAATATAAATGGAGAAAAAAAAATGAAATTCTCTATAAATAAGTTAGTTATCACAATAAACAAGTCGCTGATACAGAGAAATAAATAACAATAAAATAAATTTACCTGTTCAATATTTTCTCGTACAGATATTTCATGAAAACAAGCGCAAGCAATTTCCTTAGAACGTTTTTGTCCTTCTTCTGTAGACACCATACGGTCATTAAATTGATCTATTTTGTTACCAACTAGTATAACAGGAACATCAATAAATCCCTCCTAAGGGTATAAACAATAAAAAAAAACACATGACATTGTCATTCTTAATATAAAATAGTAAAATCAAAGATCATCATTATACAAATGACATGAATAATAATAACTTTGGGGCATGAACGTGTCATGAAAATAAACCTGTTGAATGTACTTGTAAATTAATGAATAATAACCAGGCAACTCCACTTAAATTTGTTTTGAATTGAATTTCAATTGAATTGTACTCGTGATTTTTTTTATTTTTATTTATTACAGTCATAACATTAAAAAAATAAATTTCTATCATTTTATTTGGATCAATTTTTCAACTAATTATCTTAAATCTCTTTCTTTTGTTTTTTATTATTTATATGTTCCTTTGATTGATTCGTACACTTATCATGTCGTTTCTTATGGAAACCTTTAAATATTTTTGTGAAACATTTTCCAACGCAACAACCTTGAATTGAGCTCACACTCGTCACATCCATTGAAAAAAATGAATCTCGATACGTCTTTGATGAGAAATTGCTCGTTAAACTACTTGAAATTGAATCATCGAGAAGCTTATCAACTTCAGTTGTTTCTAATGGGATTGATTTCTCTGAGAGGAATCGCTCGAGAGTGAATGATTTTTTTGAATTCGTGGGTTTCACTTCAATTATTGGCGGTGTATTGCTTTGAACGATTGGAATTTGAGGGTCATTACACGAAATTTGTCTGAAACTTCAATGAAATCAAAGTAAATTTTCATTGAAATTGAAAAAAATATTTTTTCCTACCTATTTCTGATTTCATTGCAACATTTCCTTGTGGGTGGTCGATCTTTTGCTTTATTAATTGCATTTGCAATAATCTTCGATATTTGATCAATTTCTTCTTGTTCACGTAAATGTTTAATTTCCCGTTCCCGTTTCTTGCTTTCCGAAATGTTACTAGACCAAGAACTTTCAGTGACCTCATCAATGGGAAAAATTTTATTACGACTATTTGTATGCCGTTTAAGACTTAATGAGGATCTTGAACTGTCAACGTCATCACAATTCAAATCGTATTTAATCTCATCCTTAATTCGCATGTTAAGGAATTTGTCCTTTTTGGGATTTTCTTCCGTGTTATTTTTTTGAATAGTAATAAGATGACTTTTCATGTGTAAATTATTCGCTTCTGGCAATAAATGGATGATTTCATCTGTTGAAATGGACTCAAATGAGCAGTTTTTTGTCTCAATGTGTTGTGATGATGATTTTTTAATTGAAAATTCATTATCACCAATTCTCATTACAGAATTTTTTGATGAACTTTTATTGTTACTCAAAGCATTTTTCACATCAAGACACGACAGTATCGGAATTTCGATCGACACTTTACTGCTACAAGAAGGACATACAGTGTCAGAAATGGGATTACTCAATTTAATTATAATTTGTCTTGAATTTGAACCTCTGTCATTTTTGGGTTTTTGTGGAGGTTTTGACTTCCATAAATCTGTATCACTGTACGATTTGTAACAAGGTGCCGATAATGTCATATTTTTAAGGTAATAAAATTAAAAATAAATATAATGATGAAGAAAAGTTCGTTAATAGATATTGACAAAAAGCGATCTTTCATCGCCTTCTACATGAAAATAAATCAAAAATTCCTAAAAACACACACAAAACACGTGAAACCGATTAAATTGCCACCCACTTGATTGTGTGTGTGTGTGTTCACACTTCAAAGTAACATGATTTATTTGTATGAGAGAAAATGACAAAATTTAATTTACCTTATGATTAGATCCAAGTCGACGTCTTCTCTTATTGTAATTAATAAGGAATTTAAGACGATTACATTCGTCAAAACTACATTTGTCTGTTACGGAATATGTGAGAATGAATGCTTCAGCCCATCTTATGTTTGTCTCGAGATTAATGTTGTCCGCTTCCTGTACATTTTAATAAAAAGTTAATATTTGATTAAGGATTAATCTTTGTTTTGTACTTACATTCATGTGACCTGTGGCATCCAATATCTCAAATAAGACAACGTCGTTATCTATCACTGTGTTGTGAGTGTAAATTTTCTCTAAATTTGGGTCATAATCACCAATGAAACGCTTTGTGATGAATCTGACGACCATTGCTATTAAAAAAAAATGAAGAAAAAATGAGAAGAGGAATACAAAAATTAATGGAGAAAATCATCAATAAAATAAAAATAAAAAAAAGTTACTGTTGTTATAACGATGAAATAAAGGACACATTAGCCTGTTTTGTATCAGACATGTTTTTTCCTAAGAAATTATAATTCAATATTTTATATCTTATTTCCTTTTCTCATAGTTTTTTTTTTTATTTTCATTTCCAGACATAACCTCATTAAATTTTTACTGGACTTTTACTTGTAGTGATTTTCCATTTGAATTCATATTCATATTTTTTTTTTAACTTAAAGTCTGATCCCATTAAAGTTAAAAAAAAATTGTTTATGTTTACAAATTAAATTCGTTAACCTCTTTTCTATCTACAAAGGATGAGAGATGAGTAAATAAAAAAAAATCATTTAAATTGGAAATTGATTTGTTATTTATGTCATCAAATATTCAAATGCAAACAAAAATTAAATAATGTGTGTCAGTCACTTTTCACAGCATGCCTCTCAAAAGTTACGTGGAAAACAGATATGTTTATCTTTGATGTTGACTGTTAAAAACTTGAAAAGGTAAATGTTTGAATAAGTCATTTTGTGTTACATTTTCTTTATCCTTAAAGGAAAATTTTTTATTTTGACAGTAAAAAAAAACAGTAAATAAAATCAAAATTTTATCATTTTTTTCGTTTTACTGAAAAATGAATGAAATGGAATCTGTTTACTAGATTGATTAGCCTGGAAAAATCCAAATTGGGCAAAATTATTGATTAAAATTAGAATTACATTTGTGCATGAAAATCGTTGAAGAATCGATATTGTTCTAAAACTAACTTTAAACAATTGAAATTGGACGAAAGTTTGTCTAGAGATGTCGAAACTTTGCCTTTAAAAATCGAAATTGTTCAAAAACTTACTTCAAAAAAATTGAAATTGGTCGAAAATTTGTTTTGAGATTTCAAACATTGCCTTTAAAATCAAATTTGTTCGAAAATTTAATTAAAAAAATCGAAATTGGTCGAAATTTTGCCTTTTAAAACCAAATTTGTTCGAAAATTTAATTAAAAAAATCGAAATTGGTCGAAAATTTGTTTTGAGATGTCAAAATTTTGCCTATTAAAATCAAATTTGCTCGAAAATTTATTTTAAAAAATTGAAATTGGTCGAAAATTTATTTTGAGATTTCAAACTTTAACTTTAAAAATCGAAATTGTTCAAAAACTAATTTAAAATGTCGAAATCGGTCGAAAATTTGTTTTAAGATTTCAAACTTTTCTTTTAAAAATCAAAATTGTTCGAAAATTTAATTAAAAATCGAAATTGGTCGAAAATTTGTTTTGAGATGTCGAAATTTTGCCTTTTAAAATCAAAATTGTTCGAAAATTTATTTAAAAAAATGGAAATCGTTTGAAAATTGTAAAACTCGTATGAAATTTTTTATATGGAAATAGAGATAATTTTAAATTCTATATAAAAAAATCGGTTTGTTTATAATTTATACAAAATGTGGTATCTCCAGTTTAATCAGGTTAAACTTTGTGAAATTTAATATCAATCATCAACTAAAAAAGTCACTTTTTAATAATAATCACTCTGACGTTAAATCAATTGGTTTGTGGTTAAAATGTAAAATAATGAGCAGATTATCAAATGGCTATCTGTTTACTGTATCTGATTCGATGAATACGGTTTATGACACAATGTTTGTACCTTTATTCGTGCTACTGAATCAATTAAAATTGATTTAACTTTATTTTTTCAAGTTCATGAAATGCGATAATCTTTAAAGTTAAAAAAAATTAATTATTCATCGTCATTAATGTCAGGATCGAAATTAAATGTAATGTGTCGAATATTAGCATTGAGCAAAGATAAGAATCATACGTCAAAATAATGGAATGAAGGTGAAATTTCAAGGTGTTTAAACTTTCGCTTACATTTTATGCTTTTATTTGTTATTTTCAAGCACTGCCACTCTTCTAAATTGATAGTTCAATGTGAATTGTTGGAATGAAGAGAATTTTCACAAATAATGAATAGAGAGCAGAAGCAAGAATAATTTATCCAATTTAAATATTAATTGGAGTAATTTAAATAAACACGATATCTGACTTGAACATTCAACACACTCACATTTAATTTCATCGCAACATGTCTGTTTATGTAAATATTCCCGTGCGATAAATTAATGCTTATGTTTTGATCTGAGATGAAATTATTTGAATTTTATAGTTTATTGTAGAGAATTTTCACCTTCACTGTCATGTGAACATGAATTTAATAAAATGTCCAAGCATCTTTGGAGGCCTTCTATTGTTTGATTGGCTTCACCCAAAAATAAATTAATTAAAATTTTTCATTGTCATTCTGTTTTGAGCATGCAGAGGGTGAGACAATGTACATTTAGATTGAACTAGATTAGTTTTTCATTAAAAAGGCATTATTCTGCTTCCGTGGAATTGTTTACCACATGTAAAGTTTTAAAAGATAATTATTTAGAAGGAAATGTTTCTTTCTAGAGCAAACGTGTTTCAATTTTCTTCAATAGGAGCTTCTTTTATAATCTGTTTTTTTTTTATATAACTTATGAGACGTAAACAAGTCTTAGTATTTTTTATTGAAAAAAATTCAACACGTTTTACACATGGACAAAAAGATGAGTTTAGACTAATAGCGTGGGGTATTCAATAATATTTTTATTACTGTTTCTTTTCCTTCCGTTTCATTTAACCCTTTAATTAACATTACGTCTGAAAATCTACACTCTTACTACTACTTCATGCATGGTATATATAATTTACGTACAGAGCGCGTTATACATTTTCCGCTATCTATACACATACGAATTTGTTATAACGTTATACTTTGATTAAAGCGGGCGTTAGGAGTGAACGCTTAAAAGTGAAACAAGTTCACATGGCAAACGATCTCCTTTAGGTGGCACACTTGGCATTTGACGCATTTGGCATATGGCGAATTTCACATTTGGCATTGGGCAAATTTGCCATTTGGCGCACTTGGCGCATTTGGCAAATTTGGCGTAGTTGGCGTTTGGCGCATTTGACATTAGGCACATTTGGCGCATGCCAAATTTGGCATTTGGCCAATATGCCGTTTGGCAAATTTGGCGAATATGGGAATTTGGCATTTAGAGGGTCAATTTGGCGCGACCTGACTACCCCCTGTTTTTAAACGAATCCAAATATTAAGTAATCTACAATCAGTTCTATGTTTTCCTTGAATCTGATAGACGTTTTTTTCAACTTTTCTTAAATTTGTAAATGCACCTACATATTGCAAGAGAAGGGTTAACACTCATAAAAATCATGCCACTTTTTTTTTATGGCCATGTAGGTCTCTGAGACCCAGAGAAATGAATCAAAATCCCATTTCAAGTCCCCTGTTGCGTTTTTAAAATCGCGACAATCAAGCAACACCCACGTTAAATGAACATTCCGATCCAACACGACATATTTAAGTGTTAATGAATTCACACACTTATGTTTTGTCATCCTCGTGCCTTAATCAGCTGTCTAATTGGGTATTAAAAGACAAGTTTTTTTCTGAATGATAATTCGTTGAAATGTCAATGCGGCTGTGGGACGCAATGTGTTGCAATGTGGGACGAATTCCATTAAATTTCCTTCAAAAATCAATTGACACGAGACTTCATTTTACGTATTCATGATAAAATGAGATGATTTATTAACAAAAATCATAACTGATGTTTACATAATACTTTGACTTTCATGTAAAAAAAAAAATATTTATTGTCATTATGAACAAACAAATATCGTTTTCGCAAATCACTGATCAATGTACTGGCTGTCATTTATATTTCTACATGTATTAGTAGGTTGAAGGAAGATGCGACCCTGAAAAGTGGTGTATTATTATTTTCAATTCCTGTTTACTTAGTATTGTGTTTGAATACTGTGGAAAGATTTTGCAAAATAAATCAAGGAAATGAAAAGGGGAAAAAAAATATTAAATTAATTGGAACAAATTGAAAAGATATTCCATGAAATGTGTTGTTCTGTTCTTAGAATAAAAGAACACCCTGATCCATGAGAAACCCTGCATCTGTTTTAGAAATCTGATACTTTTCTGGACACAATTTGAGGAAAATTCCCAAAATCGCAAAAAATACTTTCAATTAGATTAGATATGAACAAGCTCCACCGAGGGCCCAATGGTCCTTTTTTGTTCATACTACTTCAGCCAAAAAGCCATACCAAGTGCTTTTTATCTATAGTGTAACCACGTGGGACCTACAATTTATACTGTCATCCGATCCAGTCGTCCTCAGGTTTCACTCAGCGCCCCTAAAAATCACAGGAGGGTTTTCATGTATTCTAAGTAACACTTGAGCACATTATGTCCGGGACTGGATTTGAACCCCCGTCGCAGGATTCTTACCAATCATACCAGCCACTTAACCAACTCGGTCAACGAGCTGTCAATTCAAAATTACACCCCAAACAAGTAAAACTGTAACATATTCTTACCACAGCGTGAAATTTATGATCATTATTTACAGTAAAACTTTCCTACTCAAGTTCATATGTAAACAACACTAAATTCAAATGGGCAGACCACCAAGTAATCATACACCCAAATCAAAATTGGAGCAAATTAATTATTTGACAATATATTTGAAGGGTGTCGTACATTTTCACGAAATTGGGTCAAATTAAAATGAATGTAAAATTTATTGGAAATTTTTTTTTTTCATTGAAAATGGACTTTTAACTTGAATGGTTAATTTCAAGGCAAAAAAAAAGTATTTTTTTATCATTTTCTTTTTATTAAGCTAAGATTTTGCTTTGAATTGATTAATAAAAAAAACTATGGTGCACCAATTACCAAATTCTAGGAAATTTCGAAAAAAATTTATGTTTATGACAACATTTGTATGTGTCTATGAAATAAAATATGAATACATTAAAATTTCATAAAAGTTGAATGATTTACCATAAAAATAAAAAACAAATTGACGCGACATTAATTTTTTTTTCTTATTGTGTGGTTTTTCATTTATTTACAACTTTGTGCTGCGACAATGGAAAATTTCTTAAAACGTAATAATGGTTTGAATGTTGAATTAAATTCCAAATATTTGTTTATTTCAAATTGAATTTGTATGGAATTCTTTGTTGTAAAAGAATGCGGAAGATATTTACAATTTTGTGATATAAAGAAAATTCTTGTATCAATTTCTTTGAGGTTTCCCTTTTTTTTATTTATATTCAGAAGGTTAAGTGTTTTATATTTTTTTTTGCCAATTATGTTACAATTTATGAAAAATTACGTTAAAAAGTCATGAGTAATGAGTAAATCGTATTAAATAAGACGAATTTTGTTATTCTCTTTGAAATAAATTTCAGTTAATTTTCCTCTAATTGTACCCTTACTTTATTTTTTTCCATGGAAAATTTAATCAGATTTTTGAAAGATTTCAAACAAAATTTCCTATTTGAGGATATTTTTATGTGTTCTGCCTGGTCACGGGCACATTGAATTTAATTTTCGGTCCTCTCACTGAACTTTCATTCTCGCTCACTCCAGAAGAGTCAATTAAAACGTGATTTTTTGAAGGGGACATCAGAAATTGAGTTCCAGAGCCTTAAAAGGTGCATGCAGCTAGCTTTAAAATTTTCCCAAAATTTTAATAAGTTTCATCGTATTTAATTCCAAAATAACCTATCAAAATGCACTTTTTTTTAAATTTTAATGGTTAAATTTCACAATTTTTTCCATAATTGCTGACATTGACTCTTTTCCCATTAAATATCTTAAATCACCACAATCCATAAATAATAATTCCAATGAATACAAATATTTTGATAAAATGGAAAAAAGAAACTTTTTATGAATAAAGATCTTTTGTTAAAGTCCTTTAAACGTTTTCCAATGAAAAATTAATAAATAATAAAAAAGATGTTACATTTCAATCGGAAAATTGGATTATGTCAAAGAAAAAAAATTAAGGAGAAGAGGATTGAATAAAAAAATACCCAAATATTAATGATTTCAATGAAAAACAAAATACGTAATTTAACTTAATTGAAAATAAATCAAAATTCATCAATAAATGAGATCAATAAGAAAAAAATTAATATAAAAAAAATTGGGAAAGTGTAATCGTGAATTGAGTGTGAAAATGCATTTTGATGAGATTCAATGAAATATGAGCTCCAGAGCATGTGACTACACAAATCACACTCTAAGGCTTAGACTTATAGAATTGATGACATTAATATGGACTAAATTCAGCTCATTACGCTTAGGCTTTTTTAAGGTAGACAAGTTCACTCGCTCTCTCTTTTTTACTCTCCTAGTCTCTCTTACTCTTTTTTTGTAACTCCCATAAAATTTCAAATTATTTCCAGCAGAGACGGTCAAAGTGGTCACAAAAGCGCATTTTTCCTTAAAAACCTGTAGATATTGAAGAAAAAATTCAAATTACACTTTACGTTTTCTTAGAAGTTAGTTCAATTACTAGACAGGCAATCACAGTAAAAAAAAAATGAAACGCAAAATCATTAAAGACACCGATTGAATTTCATTTACTCAAAAATTAAATGTCATCTACATAAAATTAAGTGAAAATCATGTCAAGGTCAATTAAGCACTATTTTGATTTTTGACAGATTTTAAGGAAAATCTCTCATTTCAATCCTCTTGAAAACGATATAAATCAATCTCATATTACAGCCATAAATTTATCCTTAATCTTGAATATTTTGTTCTATATGAGTGACGTTTTAAATTTCTCACATAAATTATGAACGTTATTTTTTTTTTAATTTTAAATGTAAAACAATAAAAAACATTTTCAGGGAATTCCACTTCAATTTCATTGAAAATCCTTAATTTTTTTCTATTTTTAAGTTAAACACACGATAAATTTCACGCACGTGCTGCTACACATTCACAGATTATATATCTATGAAATCTAATCTTAAACAATTTTATTTCACAGTCTGTTAAATTTCAAAAGATTGTTTTTTTTTTAAATTTAATTTAATCTCACATATATCTGTCATTACTTGACGATTCCCTTGACTTTACTTCCTTGTATATATAAAATTTTTTGATTCAAATTTTTTGGACTGTAAATTTCAAACAAGGAAACTTTAATTTAAATAATTTATTTATTTACCAGTTTTTCCAACTCCACTTTGTCCAAGTACCATAACACGAAATGTCTTTTGCTTATGTGAATGCAAACCCAATTTTGCTAACGATGATTTTGGTGAAGTTGAATTCATCATACTTTAATTTAAATGGATTGTTTATTTTTAATTGAAATTTCAATTGGATTTATTTGTTCCATTTTCATGTTTTAATTATTCAATTTTCAGATTATTTTTAATTAATGAATGAATTTAAAAAAAAAAATACACACACATTTATGTGAATTCAGATTAAACTTTTAATTAATAATTAAAGTTTTCATTCATAAATTTTATTTGACATGAACCAGAGAGTTACATAAATTTAATATTGTTATAAAATTTATTATTTTTTTTTGGATTTTGCACTCCAATTTTTATTTTAATATTTTTGTTATTTTCTTTTAAATTCTCGACACGCGCCAAACAATAACGATCAAATTCGACTGATTACAATCTCAAGTGTGTTTCCTTTATTTATATAAAAAACCTGCGAACAATGATTTTTTTTTTGTTGTTGTTTATCGTAAAAATGAGCCGATTTGATAACACAGGTGTGTTAATAGTATAATTTTAACAAACATTAGAATGGTATTTAAACCTGCGTTTTCTCTTTTCTTTCACGAAATTACGTTTTTTTATGTGAGTAATTTTATTATCAATGTAACAGTAAAAATGTGATCTAATGTCTTCAATGTTCGCGTTATGAATGAAAATAATTCTCGATTGCGGATAATTCTTGGCTATGAAAATGTATATGAGAGGAAATTTGATTCTATGGCTGTGTGGTTTTTCCTCTCACTGTTACTGAAATTGCGTTTCATTGCGTTTTTTTGTATTGTAATATATTTTTATACTGAACACTTCAGATTCTGAAGTAGTTTAGTGGAAATACCCCTTTAAATTTAAAATAAATTAAAATTAAAATTAATCGGAAAGTTATGGATGTTATTTTAATACAATTCAATTTGAATAGATACTTATTTTATGTTATAATTAGGAATTAATCCAAATATTTACATTAAACAATCAGAAAATTTTACAGGTGATGAGTTGAAAATGCCACTTAAGTGTAGTTTTAATTATAAATATTTACCTGTACAGACAGAGAGAAATTTTTCACTTTAAATTGATGACACTTGTGGAAAAGGAGACACTTGCTGGGAAAAATTGATGTGATAAACAGTGCGTGACAATACAAAGCTTTGTGGCACTCGATATGACATATGAGAATGAAATTCAGATTAGATCAGATTTCAAAGAGAGTCTGAAGAGTTAAACGTCAGTTTTAGCAAATTGATAGCTCACATTAGCAAATTGACAGTTCAAGATTAGCAAATTGATAGGTCAAGATTAGCAAATTGACAAGTCAAGATCAGCAAATTGATAAGTCAAGATTAGCAAATTGATAGGTCGAGATTAGCAAATTGACAGGTCAAAATTAGCAAATTGATATTTCAACATTATCAAATTTATAGCTCAAGATTAACAAATTGATAGCTCAAGATTAGCAAATTGAAAGCTCAAGATTAGTAAATTGACAAGTCAAGATCAGCAAGTTGAAAGGTCAGGATTAGCAAAATTGAAAAGTCAAGATTAGAAAATTGATAGGTCAAGATTAGCAAATTGATAGCTCAAGATTAGCAAATTGATAGCTCAAGATTAGTAAATTGACAAGTCAAGATCAGCAAGTTGAAAGGTCAGGATTAGCAAAATTGAAAAGTCAAGATTAGAAAATTGACAGGTCAAGATTAGCAAATTGATAAATTAAGATTAGCAAATTGACAGGTTAAGATAAGCAAATTGATAGGTGAGTCTCATCGTAACTTTTCTAAACCGCCCAGTTGTATTTATTTATTTATTATTTATTAGAATATCGATTTCGTTGCGAAATATGAATGAATTCAATTAAGAATTCTTTTATGAATTGAATGCTCACCCTAATCTTCCTGTACGTAATCTATACAATACAGAGACCAGTACAGGAAACGTCAAAGCCATGTGGAAAATGTAAATAAACACATATTTTGGAATCGAAGTGTAAAATTAAAATTGCAAAAAAAATAATAAAATACAATTAAAACATTTTTGATAGTACATCACAGTCAAAGGTAAATAATTTCAAACTTCATTTTATATTTTTAAAAAATCTTATGTTCGAATTATGAATCCACAGATAAAGTTATAATGGGAGTTCGTGGCCTCACAACTTACATTGCAAAAAATGCAGAACAGTATTTAGTTCCATTTGAACTTCATGACTGTAATTTAGTGATTGACGGTGATAATTTGGCCTCTCAGTTGTTCAACAAAACTCACAACAGTTGTTTTGGTGGCAATTATGACGAATATTATAAAGCTGTGATGCACTTTTTAGCTCTTCTCAAATCCTGTAACGTGACTCCATTTGTTTTAATGGACGGTGGATATGAGGAACGTAAAATGCGGACAATTAAAGCTCGATTACAATCCAGAATAACCTCAGTTAAATATGCGTTACTGAGAAGTTCTAAACCAGTCATTCCACTTTTTATGCGGGAAGTTTTTTTGGATGCTGTCGTTGCAAGTAAAATCCCTGTAATGCGTTGCTTGTTTGAGGCGGATGATGAAATCGCAATTTTAGCTAGAAAACTTGAATGTCCCGTACTAAGTTATGATTCAGATTTTTACATTCACAATGTGATGTATATTCCATATGTGACATTGACACATAAAGTCTATAAAAAAGTGATGGAAGATGAGAAAAATTATGAAATTGAAGTTATTGGGAGTGGAAAAGGGAAGAAAAAGGGAATCACGTCAAAGAAAAAGGTTGTTGTTGTCGGTAAAAAGAAGAAAAAGACAGAAGGAATTACATTGAATGAAGATGAATCAAAGCCAATTAAGGCAAAAATTGAATATCAATATCTGGATTGCTGTTTATATACAATTGAAAGTCTCATTGGTGGTAAAAGAGCGTTGACGAAAGAAATGTTACCCCTATTTGCCACATTGATTGGCAATGATTTCATTGAAAGACGAGTTTTTCGAAAATTTTTATCGCATGTGCGTGTCAAAAAAGGACGGAAAAAGACAACAGCACAACAAAAACGGATCAAAACGATTTTTGAATGGCTCAAAAATGAGAGTCTTAAATCTGCATTACAGAAAATTGTGGGAGTGATGAAACTCCCTGATAGAGAACGGTTAATTAAACAAATCAAAACTGCAATGGATGGATATAACAATGAAATTTCAGTGTCATATGAATATTTTGGATTTGTAGATGAGGTGCCTGAAATTAAGAATGAGACTGAAATCGACTTGGAAGCGTTGTTACTGGAACCTGAAGAATCAAATGAAGTTTCTGAAAATGATGAAGATGACCTTGAAAATGAAAATGATGACCAGGAACATGAAAATGAAGGTTCCGAAGACGATTCAGATGGAGATTCAGAGGAAAATGTAGAGGAAGAAGAAGAAGAAATTTTAGATGAGACACCAACAATCGCACAGAACCCGGAAATAACATTTCCCGATTGGTTACAAGTCAAATTCATGTCGGGCTCACTTCCAAGATTTGTTGTTGACCTTTATGCAGGTCGCCGTTACGTGAATTATCCACAAGTAGAAGACCTCACCCTTGAAGATGCAAATTCAATTTCATATCCCATCCTTTTACGCATATATGCCATGTTGCATCACCCAAATAAGCCAACATTGTGGTACATGACACGAATAACGCGATATGCAAGATTTTATTACAAAAAATTTGATGCAACTGAAATCCCAGATGTGAATTTCAATCCAGAAAAACAAAAAAATCCACAACAATTTCATTTTGTCTTCGAAAACTTCCCACTAACAACACTTTTTAACGATTTAAAGCAACTTCCCGATGGTTTGCGATTATATTTCCTTGCAATCATCTATTGGATGTCCCGATCAAAATTGGTCACTTCAATTCATCTTCATTCTGTGTTATTGGGTGTTATTGCAATGTTTTTAATTGACCGCAAATTTTCCGTTACACATGATGAAACAAAATTCATCAAAGGATACAAGAAATTACTTGAAGAATTGAAATCAAAACCAATTCCAGACCCCTCAGATGCCACGACAATCATTGAGATCAATAAATTACTCTCCAAACACGAGTCAATCCTTGTAATGGAAAAACTTCTATCAAATTTCTCAATTAATCAAAAATTCGAAAGGCGCCACACAGATTTCGATCGTTCAATTGTACACGCATTCTCAGAACTCCAATCAGTTTGTTTGTTCTTGCATACATTGAATGGACTTTCGAACAACCCATTTCCAGTTATTCAAATGTCTCAACTATTTCATGGAATGTTCCTGTACAACACTTACGTTAATTTGAAGTCACGTAACGATCCACGGAATTACATTAAAGACCAAATTTTTCGAAATGCACCAAATTATCAAAAATATTACAATTTGATGTTTGAATGGTGTGAAAAATTTCTACCTAATCTGGAGACTTTCGATAAACAACGAATCAAGACAAAATCTTCTGTGAGAAAATTAAAAGTAAATCAGCAAATGAGGGAAAATGCATCCAAGGAAATTGTGACAAAGGTCATTGAGAACGATTGCGTGGAAAAATCTGAAATGATGACTCTGAAAAGGACGATGAGGAATTTGTGGATTTGAATAATAAATTTTATCAGTTGTTAACGGTCAAATAAAATTTGAATTTTTTTTCTTAAACTTTTATGATTACAATTTATTGCCTTAATACTACGAAATTCTTGAATAAAGAATGTTTTGTGATAAAATTTATATAAAAAAATAGGAATTAAAAAGCTTAATTTAAATGTAAAAATATTATAAAAATCTTACAAGAAATATAACTGTTTTTGCAAGGATTGATGAGGAGATTGGTGAATGTGCTGTCCAACGAGAAAGGCCAATTTATGTGCATATTGACAGACAGCTGGAACTCGCGTTGTCCCACTCCAATTATAGTATAAATGACACATTTTATATGTCAAAATCTGCATCTTATCTGGCGGCAGTTGCAAGGAATCGTAAATTACATTGTAAGAGGTAGGTGAGACTGTGCCTTGTCGCACACTCTGTGATACGAGGAAGAAATCGTAGCGTTCTGGTAATGTAATGACGTCATCTACAATTGTGCCTGGTGCTGGATTTCGATCTGCTCGGAAAATGCGTGTATTGAGTCGTTTATTTACCACAATGAAGGCAAATCGAAGTTCTTGACCCACACTCTCGTAATGCTTCTCAAGGACTTTACGAAGATTTTCAATTTCATGTTCGATTACATAGTGAATTTGACCTTCACCAACACCATCACGGAAGAAAAGGATTTTTGAGGGTAAGGTGTTGTGTTCAGCTCGATATTCTTTGAGTGCTTTTGTCATGTTAAGTGCCAATTCATTGGAAAGTTCTTCCCCATTTTGATGTGCCGACACTGTACTAAAATATTTGCATGATGTTCTCAGATCCATGGAGGCAACGAGAGCTCCATATGACATTGATTTGTTCTTCGTATCATGACACACATCAAACCCAACTGTCATCAAACCACTCAATGGTAGTTTTACGAACCACGGAGCTGCTCCCAATTTACAATTTAATTGGATCGCAACTTTTGTGGCCACTGACATCAATCCTCGCATATTTCCATCTTTCGGTGTAATTGTCTTTTGGATAATAACTTGAGTGGGAATCGCACGATCAACACAACACTTTTTCTTAATAGCTGAATATCGTGCTCCATTATTGTTGCCAACAATCAGCATAATGAGTTGAGTATCTTGACGAGCACAAGTCTCAATCGCACGCATAATCTCATCATTTCGATCGTTGTCAATTAAATGCATTCGAGGTGAGTTGATTGTAAAACCCATATTTTTCACCGCATCCTGCAGACATCTAATGAAATCGTTAGATTCACGATAATTGCGTTTCAATCCAATCAGATGCCAATTTGTGAGGGGAACTACTGTGTAAAGGAGACAATTTCGGAAATCACGGGTCCAATCGGCATCTGCATTGCCAGGAATTCTGAAAAAATCATTATTAATTTTTTTTTTAGGATTAAAATTCAATGAAACTTACTCTCGATCATTACAGACAATTCGTTCTGATGGCAGTTCACGTCCAGTAAACTCAATTAAATCAGGTGCTAAAGTCATATTCCATTCTTTAAGTACTTCCATGGCTTCAGGTGTTCGTTTGAGTCGTTGATTAAAGTCCAATAATCTTCGAATGCGTTGAGCTGGTCCAATTCGTGTGTGTTCAGCGACTGCTTTCATTAATCTGAAAAAAAATCATGAAATTCAATGAACTTATTCATTGAATTTAATTTCAGTTTTACCTGAAATTCGATCTCATATCCTCAGTCAATCCGGTAGCACGACACAATTCAGGAATGAGTGCAATTAAATCTGCTTGCCCACCACGCTTTTGCTTGTCCTTGGAGCGTGACAAAATGAGAGGTTGTCTGATATCCCGTATCCTTATTTGGTATCTTTTTTGATAATACTCGGCATAACTCACATCTCCATCTTTGGTCTTAAAAACCGATGCTGGACTTTGATCCCAATCCACATCATCAACACGATATGTCTTATTTGAATAATCCGTTAAAACTGTACTTCCGATAACAATCTTATTAAATGCCTCCTTGTGATCTCGGTAATTTTTCAAGCATTCTTGCAAAATGTCATACAAAGTTTCCATTCGCATAACTTTCGATGAAATTTCCGTACATAACAAAATATCATACTCATGTTGTCTAATTGAGGTCACATAACCCGGCCATAGCTCCAAACGATAATCACGAATTGAAATTTTTGCAACGGCATCAAAGAAATTCCTTCCTACTAATTGTAATTTAAGTCCTTCCATGGATTTTCTCATAATTAAATTGAGGACCTGCAAACTGCCTTGTTGCGTCATCGATACTTGACCAATAAATTTAATTGTAAGAATAACATTCGATCCATCTGTTCTTTGAGTCGTCAATTGAGTGATATCTTCTCTTAATCGTTTACTTGTCAATAGCATCGTTCCATCAAACAAAAAACCATCAAACATATTTTTGTGGCCTCGTAAAATGGCCTTACGAATATTACTGACTTCGACATCTGGTGAAAAGTCGACACGATATTGGTAAATTGCCCAATTGGGACGTGTTTCGAGCCGGAAATAATTAGATTTAATTGGAACTCCATTTCCAGTGGTTCCTTTTTTAGACAATTTTACTGCTTGTGGACGCGTATAAATCAAATCATGTAGCATTCGGCGTTTGGATGGACCAGTTCCACGAACTAAACTAGTTGTTGCAGTGCTTTGGCGTTTACGACGTGGCTCGTCACCACTCGAATGACGGGAATCGCCTTCATTTCCACCACGACTATAAGGATCTTCAGGCGATGAATTTGATCCTTCGCGTTTGCGTCGACCACCATGAGCTCGCTCTGAATCGCTCATATTCGATCTGTATTTAAAAAAAAAAAATATAAATTAATCAATACTTCAATCTTCACTGAATGTCACAATAAAACTGAATCCTTTTATCCTGATCCTGTTTATTTATTTAAAACGCTGAACGTACGTTCAATACACGCATAGATGCATTTAAAAGTACGACGCAAAAATTAAAAAAAAATCAATACTTTTTTGGATGATTTTACATTCAAAAATTTTAAATTTAAAGTCAAATGAATCATCTAAATTAAATTCCATAAATTTCGAAAACGTAAACATTGAGCGTCTCATTTTATTCCCAAACTTCCACGAGGTGTCCCGGTTTTTATGAAATTAATGCTTAATTAACACAATTCCCTCTTAAAATTCAGTTTTATTCTGTTATTTGCAAGTTATTTTACCTTTAAATTGTATTTCCAACTAATTTTGAGCAGTATTTCACAATTAAATTAATATTTTTTGTTTTAGAAGAGAATAACAAAACTTTGCTTTGTTTTGATCCACTGAAGAATCACAAAAATAAGAGGGAAAATGAGATTTGATGAGTAAGAGAGAAATAAACGTCAAAAAAATTGACAATAACAGAGAGGAAATATTCAATTGAGTTTAAATTTCAACGAAATGTCCGTTCAATTTGTGATTTTCAATGAATGGAATTAAATTTTCGGAAAACAGGGAGGATTTAATGTGATTTCTTGTCTTAGGCCTTTCATGAGCAGTAAAATAGCAAATCGTTCCTCATGGTAATGGCGTTAATTATTAATTATTTTAACATGAAATCGTAATGTCTGCTTATAAGTGTATTATGGATAAATAAAATTAAAATTGTACTAGAAAAGAGTGTTTTAATCAAAACATATAAATTTTAAATCATCATTTGTATATGAACATCGAAAACTGCCATCAAAGGCGCCTTTTTTTCATTTCAAAATGCACCAAAAATCGTGGTACAAAAAAAAATTCAATGAACCACATTCAATCTCTCGTTGTATTTTGTGATACTTTTAATATCGAATAAGTTGAATCAACGCGCATGAATCGGTCTCACAAGTCTATCAGGGAAACATAAAACCACGAAGGGAAATTGTAAATACTAATCGAGAATGCCAACAAGATCATGCGCTTAAAATTGTATTTAACTATTACCACACTAATTCTTAAATGAAATGAATGGATTTAGTCGTGTCTGACTCATATCAAAAGAAAGAGGTAAGAAAATGACATTAAAATGCAAAATAAAAAAAAATTTAACAATAATTTTAAAAATTTTACATCGAGTGCTCTAATTATATAATAAGATGATCAATGGAAATCAATCCTGATAGTGGATTGGGAAATAAAAGTTTTCATATCCTGATTGCATTTGACCGTTACAATGATGCAGTATTACGTGAAATATTTCATGTTAGGATATTTCAAGAAAAATTTCACATTTCTGATGTCATTGAACAGATGAAAGTTAATTCCTGGACTTGAATCATTGAAAATTTGTACAAATGAGGCTCAAATTCACATTTTTGCAACAAATTTCATACATCAGAGTGCAATTCAATTGAACACAATTGCACTCCAATAAATTCCTAAGACATAGTGAACACATTTCAATAATTCAATTCAATATGCAATTTTTGTTTTCATTTCAATGAAATTCAATTCCAACAAGAATATCCAATTTCATTACTTGAATCATTCTCTGTCACAATGAAATGCGACGAAGCAGCATGAAATTCATACTCCGCGGCTATGCAAATTCAATATTTTATTTACTACAATTTCCTCTTTCAAAACAGCTGTGAGCAAACACACACATATTTTTTTTGTTATTTAACTTCATCATCATAATCATCATCATACATGTGAATGAAATGAAAGTGTAAAGGAACAAGCAAAAATGTAAATATACCACGGGTAATTTTTGCGTTGATTTCAAAAAGGCCATGCGCTTCATACAGTAAACAAGGGAAACTATCAGAATCATACAATTATATTATTAAAGTTACAGTAAGAATTGAAATTTTGGTTTGTTCCGTTAATTATAAGAGCGAAGAAATCATTTTACTCATAGTTTTGTCGATTTCAATGAAAATCCTGAAATTAAATTGCATTTAAATGTCAACATAAACAGAAATTTAAAAAGTGAAAATGTGAATGTTAAAAAAAAATAACGTAATTTCCCAATAACTTTGATTTGGACATACGCAAAGACAACACAAGAATATACGCAAGACAGATATTTCTATTAATAGGATCCGTAGATGTATGTTAAATTATAATTGTAATCAAAAAGGGTGCATTATTGTGTGTGAGGTATGCCTTTTCATCATCTGTTAATTTTTTCTCCCTAAATTTTTTTTTTAATTGAATTTAATTTCAAAAGAAAATCAAGAAAAAATGAAATTTAACTGCAAGCAACATAGCAAACATTTAAATGTCAACTCCTAGTTAAGCATTTTCACTGCAGATGTCTCAATGTTGCATGTGATCACTTCTTTCAAATTCACACACATATACGTGAATGACTGAAAGGATTTTCCATTTTCCGTTGTAACTTAAAATTGATTCAATTGATTTTAATCAGAAAAATTGCATTTAAATGGAACTTTAAAGGTGAAATGAGAATTCAATGTCATTCGAGAAAGCAATAAAAAGTGCCGGTCTTGCGTATTATATTATTTTTTAGGGTAAATTATGTATATAAAGTAATATATACTTCCCCATATACATAGATTTTTTTGTATATAATGAAGAAAATAATGTATCACAATATTATTATAGTAGCGCATGCTATTCACGTGTGATTTTTCTTCTATTTATTTGTTTTTTTTTTTTGAATATTTTCCTTGTTGTGTTGAGATAGGAATTGAAATAACTGCTAAAATTACAAGGAACTTTAAATTAAAGGGGGAGTTAATGAAATTTGTGAACATTTGACATGTGACATGATGCATTTAATTCATTGAAGTGAAGTCACTTATATTTTTTTAATTTGTATTTGAGTGTCTATGAAATGAAGAAATTTTATACTCGCGAAATTTAACTGAATTCAATTCAGTTCTGCCTTTAAAAGAATAATTTTCACTGTTTCATTACTTATTTTTTTTTTTGAATTTAAGCTCAGTTTAATTTTAGAACTTTTGATTATATTTTTCTTACATGGAAAAGAATTTACATCACATAACCGTTTTTTGGTGCATTCGATGAAGAATGTTGCCTATGTTACAAGAGCAACCGCATCAGCACCACAAACAGAAAAAAGCGAAAGTGTAAAAGTATGAAATTTGTTCATATTTGTTCACATTTGGTGTGTCAGTGCGACGATGATGATGAAGATAATAATAAAATTTCTACAATGCGCATGAATTGGTCTTACTTGTCTATCAGGCCAGCATGATATCAAGATAGTTATTTTTGTATTAATCGGGGAAGCGGACAAGATCATGCGCTTAAAAGTAATTTTTTTTTGTATTTTAGTCTGAAATTTTTATTTTTGAAATGTAAAATACATGAGACGTGAATAATTTGTATTTCTGTTATGAGTTGTGGTGTTAATTTTTGTTTTTAATAAGGGACTACAATGTTATGTTCGATCATTTCGTGTGGGGAATGTTGATCGATTCTCTTCGAATATTTTTTTTTGACAAAGAAGATTTGAAATTGATTCTGGATCGACGATTGTCAGTTAATTGAAGGCTCTTTAGGTTTCATTTTACGGATCGAAGATGCATTGCAGTCCACTCAGCCTCATAAAATGTGTACTTAAGAAAACTCGGTGGAGAGCGACCAAGACCTATTATTTCAATTTCTGACCTTTTCAGAAAATTTGTCTTATCGAGAAGATCTTAAGACAAGCTAAAGCGGTCTTTATGTTTTGAATTTTAAGATCAAGCCAAATTTGGTCCTTCTACTACCCTCAGATCGGAGCGAGAATCGAACTGCCAACCTTAAGATCCGCTCCCCTAGTGCAATTTTCTCAAAGTACCACTCAAGCCAGACAAATTCTCGACGATTTACCGTCTTTTTGATCTCTCATTACCCATATTTCCATTTTAATGTCTCATTGTATCCATTTCATATGGCCAGTCCTTCCATGCTGTTTTCAAAAAAAAATCGACATATTCAGAGTCTTGTCCAAAATAATGAAAATTAAACTCATCACACGTTTTAGACCTTCACATTCCATTTCAAAGTTCATACATAACACGAAATTCATTTAAATGCGCTTTCCCATTCCGTTCATGTTTCATTTCAATGTAACATAACTCACAAAAGCCGGTAAAAATATTGTTGACCTTCAATACACACTCATAATTATTGTTCATTTTTCTTAATATTACATTTTCATTTAAAAGGGAAACGAACCCTCGCTTTTATTATTTTGCATATCTAATTGAATATTTTGATTCAACATTTTTAATTTAAATTTTCATTTATTGTAATTTTTTTTTTTTTAAGAATCCATTCAATTCAATTCAATTCATGTTGAAATATTCATTGAAATTGAAGGTAGTATTATGAATATACTTTTTTTTTAACTAACTCGCATGACAAAATAATTGTTAGCAAAATAAGCGCATGGCAGTTACTTTTTTTGTTGTGTTTTCTTTTACTGAGTTGAATGTTAAACATTTATCGGAAATTTGTTCAAAGACAAGAATTTTTTGATGATTTCTGATAATTTTCAATTTAATTTCATTTCATGAATGAAATTTCATCTTAAATTAACTTGAATTTGCATTGTAATTGAAATTGAATCATGATCTCTTCCCAAATGTGTATGACGATCGTTGACATTTCGCTTTTCATTCACATTTGGATCACAATGTTATGAAAATGAATGATCAACAGGTGTGAGAATTTGGTGTGAATTACATACAAGGAAGTGGAAAAAAAGAAATCGAATGTGATTGTTAGAACCTGCGTAGAATGAGACCCCTTTAAGGTGAAATGATGTGGTGTGTGTTGCAATATTAAAATAACAACAACAACAAAAATTATGTGTATATATTTGATACATCTGCGGACTGAGTTAGATCACCGAAGCGCAGAAGCATACATATGTGACGCGATTTTAGACCAAAAATACTATCTTATTGTTTATGAACTCCTAGTAAAAGTTGGTATGCAATTCCTGCGCAATAAACATTAAAATGAAATTCTTGTAAGAATTTGAGATTCAAAACGAAATCGCGCATATTTCATACAAGTGATTTTTTTATGTGATTATGTGTATGAATAGTATTAAAAATTAAATATGAGGGTCATACAATGTATCATTTTTTTGTGTTACAATATACAAAGACACATAAAATGATCAGTTGAGATTTTTTTATTTAGGAAGGGCAACATTTTGGGCCTGCGTATTGTGATCGAGATAATTTTAATGTGTCTAATTTTGAATTGTGAAATTTACTCATCACTTGAGTTATGATTTTCTTTGTGTTTGTCATGACAATGACCAAAATTGTTTTTTGTTGTAAGTAGAATTCAATTACATTTGGATATCGAAGTCCTGGAGGGCCCATTTGAGGAGGAGAGATCATTTTTTTCTAAGGCCTTTCATCTAAAATCATAAAATTTGAAATTTTAATTAAATGGTTGAAAATCGAGTTTCACTTCAACGGTCAAGATCCAGACATGTGACTTTAAACTTATAAGTCGAATTTTATTTCATAGACTCACTTCAAAGTCTTGCGATCCATCAAACATACAAACACAATTCCACAGGTAACGGTTATTTTACTTGTATTTCATTATGCAACATCGTTGCTGCAACATCATTGCATCCTTGTTTGTTCTGATTTTTCTTAAAACGATCATGTTACCCAAGGAAATGATGTTTTAAACATTTACAAACAAATATCGCAAACACGAAACATCGACTTACGAAAAATTGTTAAGAAATCATTAAAAATATGTCAGAAAATTCGATAAAAATTAAAATGAGATCAAATTGAAGTGGAATTTCAAAGTAAATTTTTATTCTACATTAATTTTTCTTTGTATTTCAGGCATCTTTCCGTTCCGTCATTTGTTTAACTGGAAAAATCTTAACTAGGACTAATTCTTTAACACGTTCATATTCAAAAAATTGTGGAAAATCAAGTGGCACCGGTCTCATATGATATTTTTGCTTCCCTCCATTGCAATACTTTTCCAGCAATTGTTCCATGCAATAAATAAAATACTCGTACATTGGCGCTTCTGGCATTGAATCATTTTGTAAAAATACGAAACGTTTTTCTAGTGCAACGTAAATGGCGTTAATGTTGGGATAATTTACAAGAAGGCGTTCAACTGTTTGGACAAAAACTTCCGTTAAATCGTTGTCATAAATCACTACAAGGAAATTAGAGGATTAAATGAGTGACCTTGAAATTTGAAATGGAAAAAAAATTACCATCTGCTGCAAACACATAATCAACATGTTTAATTTCATTTTCTAATTCAGGACACCACGTTTCAGCTTTAAAATCTAATTCCATCACTTTTATGTTGCGAGTTTTGAGTAAATTCATATTACGATTGACGTTTTCATCAATGAGTTCTAAGATTGTTCCAATATTTACATCTAAAGGAAAAATTTATGAAATTTAATGCAATTTCTTTTCAAATTCAAATTAAATTTACCTGTACAAAGTACTTGTTTGGCGTATTTGGCGGCTACAATACTCGTCAGACCAACACCTGATCCAACTTCTAAAATATTTTTATCATTAAATAATTTTCTATTGTGTATGATGAAGTCGGCTAATAATAGAGCGCCCCGCCACACTTGGTATCCAACGAGATTTAAACCGGTTGAGATTTTATGTTCTATTAAAAAAAATAATATAAAAAAAATCAATGAAATATTTCATAAAATTGAAAGAAAACCAAATTTAACCTATTTCGATTGCTTTGCAATGTAATCGCTTCACAATGAGATCACCATCCTCATCGATTGGATTTTGACTGTTATCATCAGCATCGTCTGGATACGTAAAATTAAATTTTGAAAGCATATCTGTAAAAAAAATATGAAATTTCAAATGAAATCCGTTTTTAATTCCAGGTCAGCTCTCAACTCACTCCCATTCTCGATTCGCTTTGATTGGAAATCAGTTTCCCGATAAATTTCACTTTCGACCTCCATTTCAATGAAATTTTCGAATTCAATCCAAACCACCTTAAACTTGAACAGACGATGACCAACTAATTTCTCTTGTTTTAACACTAATTTTCATAAAGATATTTGGCAATTAATTGTTTTACGTTTTACGTACACGAAGTTTATGTTGCAGAATTTTTAAAAATAGTTTTTTTTTTCTTATTTCATTCTATCCACACATTTTTTTGTATGAAATATTTCTTTTTAAATGTAGTCCATACGCAAATTGAAGCACGCGATTTACTCTGAAAAATATTTGAAAGGAAAAAAAATGTTTAAATGTGAATTTCTTTCATGCACAACACATTTTAATAAAAAAAAAATAATAATAATGATCTCTTAAAATTGTAAAATTCATAAATTTGATTGCTTTGACATATGGCGGTGGGTACAAAGCTTGAATTTAATCATCACAATTGTTGAATTATAACATTTCGGAAACTCACGACCAGACTTTACTATAAATAATAAAATAATATTAAATAATGAAGATAAAAAAAAACTTTTTTTGGCACCTGTTGTACGTGTGTTATGTTTTTTTGTTCCAATTTTTCTATTTATTTGTAATGAAAGCAATATTTTAACATTGAAAATTCTTTCAACATTTTAAATTTCACTGTTTTCCATGATTCAGACTTGAAATATTTTTATTGAAATGATGATATGTTAATATTTTTTATTATAATTTATTCGTTCACTTTAAAATTTTTTATTTTTGATTTATTTGAATGTTGATTTGACTTGCGATTTCAATCAAAACAGAAAATCAGCTGATTGAGTAAAATGAGAGAATATAAAAATGAGAGAGAATTTTTGAGAGCGCGCGAGACAAACAACAGAATTTCTCATAAACGAGACACGTGGTGTTAAATTTTAACGGTTTTATGAGTCACATGCACTCAAATTATAAGAAAAAGAGGAAAAATGTTTGATAATTTTTTAAATTTATTTTTCATCATTAACTTTTCCATCAATCAATTTCTATTACATTTAATATTCATATATCACTTATTTGTTATCGTAAATTGTGTGTTAAGAATAAAAAATAATCCTATTTAATATTAAACTTAATTACTAAGCTCTCCTGTTGCATTTAAAATTAATTTAAATCTATTCCCATCCAAAAATATTTTTCTATCTATAATTGGACAAAAAAATGTCTTCTTAAAATTAATTTTCTTTAAAATCGTGAAATTCAAAGGAATTTCACCAAAATTAGTGGGTGGATTCAAATTTTTGGTTACAGTGAATTTCAATTCATTTCAAACAATTAATTTCTTTTAAAATATTTTTCAATTATAAAAATTTCCAGGATGAATTTTAATGAATTTATTAAAAGTAAAACAGAGTGAACACCATTAAATTCGATAATGCTTCTATTGTTAACAGTTTAGTATTGGTTTACATTTATATAGTATTTTTTTTTTGTTATTAATTCTTAATTATTTTAGGTACTATTGTATTGGATTGGTCGGCTTTGTTATGAAAATATTATTCATTACGACCATTTTAATGTCAAATTAATCAGAAAACTTTATTATAATTATAATAATGATAAAATAGGTGAAATTTTGGCACATCTTCTCTCTTTTTTTAATTTTTTTATCTAAATATTTTTTATTTAATTTTTTTTAACAATTATTATATTATATCATCATTATTTTATCTTCAATTTGTTTATTTTTAATTGGAATTTCAAGTGCAAATCGATTAAAATGCGCTCGTGTGGAAGTTTTGAATGTCTGTCACTATGCGTTAAGGGGAAATATCGGAATAATTAGGGTGTTCATTTACGTCAATATATCTGGGACAGTGGGAAATCGGAATTTTGTCGGAAAATTATCGAAAACACCAAGGCATACACAATACGATGCTTATAATTTGTAATGCAAGGGCACGCTTTGGTAAACCAATTAGAAAAACAATTTTTTTCCAAGAATTTTCTATCTAATTCTTTCTATTCTTCTAAATTTCTATTTAATTCTTATTCCTACAAGGTTACAGGTCAACTTAAAAGCAGTTAAGAAGCGTTTTTTTAGTTCAGAAACTCCAAAAGTACTTTTATAAAAAAAACTGTCAATATCTTCATATTCGGACTAGACAAAAGTAATAAACGACCTTCGGAATCCCCGGGAAGAAACTCTTCAGGCTTTCTAGACCCTTTTCGACATGCTTAAAGTGTCACCAACGACTTTTTCTACCTGTAAATGACAAAATTAGCTCTGAGCGCCAACATTTTTTCGGTTTTAGGCTTTTCTGAAAGGGTAAAGTCGTTAAAGAGCAAACAGATCAGTTGTTTTTTTCGATTGAACCCTCCAGATAGCGCTGCCAGCTGAAAATGTGTTCGTCAAAGAACGAAGATGCCATACGAATTTACCACTTCAACCAATGATTTGGAAATCTCCAAATACAAGCCATACTTCGAGACTAAATTAAATACAGGCAAAAATACAAAAATCAACGGAGTGTCAAGAGAGCCTGAAAAACATCACGAACATCGAATCTGCCAAGGTCGTAGATACAGTTGTTGATATTTTCAGTCTAATCATTTTTGTTTAGATGACAAATTTTCATTTTTCACTAAATTTTTGGGAAAATAATGCAATTGCTCTATTGCAATGACGATTGGGAGAAATAAAAATTCCTTTCGAAAAATCACGGTTGACCTTGAAATTTGTTTTAGGAATCTAAGTACTGTCAATAGCTCATTTTAATCGAAATGCATTTGTCAATCCCATTTTATGGCTAAAATTCATCATTTCATTTATAATTTTTAACATATTTTAACATATCTCTATAAAGCACAACAAATATTGTTGTGTCAATTTTTAATAACAACTTCTTTTAACATTAATATATTTATATTTTCAAGCATTTTTTGTTTGTTTGTTTTTTTTTGTTGTTGTTAATATTAAATTAAATTCATTTTGTTTTGTTTTACGTATGGTTAACATTTTACTTTTGATTTACAATTATTTTTTTTTTACTAATATTTAAGTCACATTCAGTTAACTCTTCTCTATTTTTTTTAACTCTCTAATTTTATTTTAATTAAATTTAATGTTAAGGTTATGCAATAAAATAACATTTTTGTAACATTTTATCCTTATATTTCTGTTTTTTCATTAAATTTTATTGTTAAAAATTACTTTGTTAAATCGAATTTTTTACTGACGTTTGATGCATTTTATGTCAAAATATTGAAAAAGTTCATGAAGGTCAATTAAATTTGGATTAAAGGAGTTTGAATCACATTGAAATGTCAATTCGCTTCATTGAAAATATTTTGAAATTGGATGTTCCTTGAAAATAAACAGAAAATTGCATATTTTATTTGTGCGAATCAACGAAAATTTAACGAATGAAATTTTGAAAAAAATATCTCATGAAAAAAATTAAATAAAAAATTCTCCTAACACGCATCTCAATCAGAATTTGAAGTTTTTCGTTCGTCTCATCAACTTGTTTCAACATTAGTATGTAATTTTTATTATAATTATTTTTTTTTAATTAAGGTACAACATCAATCCAATCACAGGTTAAGTTATCTCATAATTTTATGTTAATTTATTTAAATTTCACTATTTTTCAAACAGTTATCTTAAATTTAATTTTTTATTTTTGCTTTATTCCATTTGAGCAGTAATCATAAAATAAAAATCATACTAATTGTATCAAAAAAAATGTCCTTGTCAACGAAATTCAACGAAATGTATTTAATTCGATATTTTCCATAAACAATCTTTTTATTTTAAATGAAAAGTGAAAAAAAAAATTAAATTTATTTTCCCACATTTTCTCGTTTTTCTATTTTTTCAGTAAAGTTTTTCCACTCATAGTTCTTTTTGTTGATTTTTCACTGTTATCTGGTTTAAATGTTATTTCAAGTTTCTCGTTGGGATGTTTGAGTAATGGTTCTCTGCATGGGCAAGGCGATTCCTCGTTATTTTTACTAGACTTTAAAATACTTTTAGTTGGTGCAGGATTTTTACTTGTTGTGTTTTCATTGTGATGATTTTCCATGAAAATTGACGCTTTACTATTCTAAATGAGAGAAATTTACAATGAGTTAGATGAAAATTAAACAATTTCAAAGTTTTTTAATCATATGTTATTTTTTTGTAAAAAAAAAGGAGGAGCAATAAAAAGGAAAATGTGTTGGTACAGTTAAATTTCCCTTGGGCTATTTAAAGCAATTAACTTGTCACAAAAGGAAGTAATCAACTAGTGGTTTTTTTCATTTATTCAGTGTTTGTAAATAGGATTTTATTTTATTTTATTTTTGAAGAGTAAATTTACCTTGGAAGCAGAATAATTACTACTTCTAGCTGTATTTGATGTTAATTGGTTGTAACGTGAAGAATTTAATCGGTCTCAGAGTGTTAAGTCTTCGGCACAATCTTCACTGTCAATTAATGCAGTTGTGGTTGTAATTCGATTCAATGCAACCTCATTATCGATATCAGATGAAGATATTTGTGCTACGCCTTTTGAGGCAGGTCCCCATTCTTTTGTTTCTTTTAACAAAAATTTGATTTTCTATTTAACATGAAAATCAATTTGAATTACAATTTTTTACAGAAAAGAGAAAAAATATTAAATTTCACCTCTTTTAACGTCAATTCTTTTGGTGCATTGATTATTTGCTGAATTGCTGTAATGATTATCACAAATATTGGCAAGAAACCCACAACCCATCCGACAGCATCAGCCCATATTGGATACACATATTTTCCATATGAGGCTGGCTTGTATTCGACCCAATTAAAGAATAAAATGAACTGAAAAATGTGAGTTATTTTTTAAATTAATTATAATTGATTTTTTGTATTATGCTTACTAATAAAACTGCTGGAGTGACAAGTTTCCACATCAACGTCCAAAACATTATCCATACTTTACCCCGTTTACCAATCATACTTTGAATATCATTTAAGAATCGTGTTGACCCATATTTCCATGCAATCAAAATGCATTCTATTATTGCAATAATTAGTACGGACCAATTAGCAGCATATTTATCCATTAACTGTAGCCAGTACATTCCACTCTGTATTTAAATGTTTGTCTTTTTAAAATAATATTTATATAAGATTTTTAAGTGATAAAATTTTTTACATTTGTTGTGAATCCAAGTCCGCCCAGATATCCAAAGATAGCAACAAATAAAACAACCCATATTTTGCGATGCCTTAAATTGGGAAATTTATCTAGTATTGCCGTGGTAACAGTTTCCATTAATGCAAACTGAAATTTAATTGTATAATGTGACAAAAGAAACCAAATTATACTGCAAATTTATGATTACAAAATGTATGACATACCTGTGAATCTAAACCTAATGTTAAAAGCATAACAAAGAACAGGAGTGACCACACTGGTGATATTGGTAATCTTGTAACCACTTCTGGATACACAATAAAAGCCAATCCAGCACCCTAAAGTAAATTTATTTTGAATTTAACTTTAAATGATACGATTTTATTTATTTATTTAATTTGAAATTAAAGATATGAGATGAAAGAGGGCGAAAAAGAAACTCAATGACATTGATCTCTCTCTCCTCTTTGCTATCGAAATTTCTAATACTACTCATTGTCTTTAATCTTTCTCTCTGACCTACTCACGTTCTTCCCTCTCACTCTCTCTCTTTCTAGCGGAATTTTTTCTTCTCTTCCTTTAGTCATTGTTTTTCACTTCTCATCATCTCTCTCTCTCTCTCATGCTTACGCCATTGCTTTTTTTCCTTTCCTCTCTCACTGTTTGTCACTCTCTTACTCACGTTTTTGTTTATAATGTCGCTCCATCCCATTTTTACCGTCATCTTCTCAAGTTATTGCTTTTCTTGTTTCTTGTTCTTCTTTGTTTTTTCTCCCTCCCTCTTTCTTTTTTTCACTTCATAGCTTTTAATCTCTCTTTCTCTGGCCTACTCACGTTCTCTCTTTTAAGTGAAATTTTTCAGTCTCTTTTTCTCTCTCATTGTTTTACAGTTTTCGCTCTCTCTCTCTCTCTCTCATATTAACGTGATTGCTTCTTTCCCTCTTTCTCAATTTTTTTTTCTAACTCTTACTATCGAAATTTCAATACTCTCTCCCTGTTTGCCTTTCTCTCCTCTTGGCCATAGTATGTGTAACTCTCAGTCTAAGTCAAGGTCAAAGTTAATATATGACAAGGTACTTTTACGGCCCACTGAGTCTCATTCTGGTTCGTGAAAAGAACTTTTTCAGATTTTCTGGATTCATTTTAAAATTAAATTCCTCTCTCACACATTTTTTTCATCAACATCCTTGCTTTTCAATGAAATTACGCACAATTCAAAATTTAAATGTGTAAATCTCACAACTTCCTTTAACCAAAATTCATTGTCTTTTCCTTTAACAATCAAAAACCAATCTTTAACCCAATTCCAAATTCTTTGAAATCTCAATAGCACCATTTATTACATGGAAAAACCACTAAACTTAAACTTAAATAACAATCAAAATGATCATTGATACGTGAAACGAAAATAAATATTTAATAATTGGATCAGACTTCGCATACATCACAGTCATGAAAAGGAATTTAAACTAATTGGTGGTGGAGTTAACAATACAATTCATACAATTTCATTTCCCTTTTCTTGTTTTTGGGAAGGTTTTTGAATGATGAACAATCAATGTAAAATAGTTCGTTTTTAAATGTTATGTTAATGAACTAACAGAATTCATACGAAAAAAGAAGTTAAATAAATAAAGTTTATGGAAAGAAAAACTAACGAAAAAAAAATTTATAATGATACCTGATCAACAACTTTTTCCACTTCAACATCTAGTTCATGGGCGAGAAATCCAATTATAGAAAAAATAACCAAGCCGGCAAAAAATGATGTAGCAATGTTTGATACGGCCACTATAAGTGAGTCTCTGTAAAAAAAAATAAATTTTTTTTATTGTAAAAAAGTATTTGAAAAATGTACAAGAATTGTTTTTGTGTTTTAAACAAAAGAATTGAAAGAAAAGAAGAGGAAGTGAGAAAATGCACACAAAAAAAACAATGGATAGACAATACTTGACAAAAGTTTTATATTCAATGAATGAAACTTACTTGTAGCAATTGTTCGTAAATTTGTTGTATGATGAAAGAGTTATGAGACCACCCCAACTAGGAGAAAGTGCGAAAAACACTTGGACTGCAGCGTCACCATAAACCTGGAAATTTAAATTAAAGGAAAAAATTTAACGTTTATTTAAAGGGAATTTAATAGTCAAATGAAAACATTATTTTTATTTTCATTCTCATGAATTTTGATTTCAACGTGATTCTTAATCCAAACCCGACATCACTCAGGCTGTCATCGAGACCGCCACTGACTCAGAATTGTGATTGATAATAATGCATTTAAGGTAAAAAAAAAAAATTATTATAAAATTACCTGTGCACTTTTCAGATGATTGAAATCCGGTGTTAAAAAGTAAAAAATTCCGGTTTTTGCACCAGGCAGTGTGACGCCACGAACAAAAAGCATTACCAAAACCACATATGGAAATAATGCAGTAAAATAAACGACCTGTTAATTTTAGGGTGCAAATTAATTAAGATTTTGTTTTTTTTTTCAATAAAACCAGATTTTACCTTTCCAGATGATTTCACTCCCTTACACAAACATAAAAATACGATAATCCACGCACCTAACAAACACAACGCTAATGATACTTTTATGCTGCCCGTCTCTTCAATGCCAGATGATATACCAAGCACATAATTCCTGGAAATTAAGTTAGGCCATTACAATTTTCCTTTTTGTTTCCCGTCGCCTCCTACTTCTTTATTTCACAAAAGTGAAGAGGGAATAATGGGAGGGAATAATAGTAATAAAATAATGAAAACCATTGAAAACCTTGAAAATATTTAACAATCTTAAATTTTTCAAATATTAAAAACAGTTTTACTGAATATTAATTATTCATTGAATTATTAATTTCAACATGAAGAAAATCCAAAACTTACTTAATTTGCTTGATTTTTTTTCAATAAATATTTAAAATATTTTTCACATGAAAAAATTTTTTTCATGACATTTGTTTATAAATATTTTTTTTCATCATTATTTTATTACCATTATTCATCCCTCCTCCTTCTTATTATTTTGAGCGGACTGCGACGAGAAACAAAAAGGAAAATTGTAATGGCCTTAAGTGGAAATTAAAAAAACTGCGTTAATACAAATAAAGTTGATTGTTTTTAACATGAAATGTGATACTGCTTATATTAAAAAAAAAAAATAATAAAAAACAAGGCGCCTCCATTTTATAATGTATTTTTTGACCCATTTCGTTTTTTCGAGAATTCCCGGACATTAAAACTTTCATAAATGTATTTAATTATAGAAAATCAGTCAATTAAATGGTACTCGTGTAGAAAAATAACACACGATTTCATCAAAAACAAGAAAAAAAAATACCAAAACTTTGTTGTGAAAAAGTTTCAATTCTCATTTGCATTGAAATAATAATAATAATAAAAATAATTATGATGTAGAAGAAGATTGAGTGCTTTTTGTTATTTTTTTTCATATTAAATCATTTTCATGTGGTCAAAATCAAAAAAAAAACTTACTCAAAGTATTCTTCTGCCGGTGGTCGCTTTAATGAATGTAATGCTAAGCCTGAATAGTTAAATTGGTCAGCAATGGTATGATTATAACAAACTTTTAAGTAAAATGTCCCATTTTCCGCTTCACATTGATCTGCCTCTTCATACGAAAAACAATCTATTTTCATATAATAGAAAAAAAAACAATTTAAATGATATGACATTAAAATGTGGGAAAAAAAATATTATTTTTAAATCTTCTTACGTTCTGTACTCCATTCAGGTTCACAATGTTGCCATGGCAGTTTAGATTTCATCGAGGCAAACATGTAAAAAATTGTCCATCCAATTATCAAATTGTAATACAACATAACAATTGCCGAAACAATTATCATGCCATAACCTAAGCCACGAAACAAGGGACAAAACCGACTGTAAATCGCAACGGGTCCCAATGCTGCATACTGACCAAATGACAATTCCATGAACATAAGTGGTACACCCTATGTTTCAATTAACAAAAATTTAAATATGGAAAATTTAGTCAATTTTTATGTAAATTAAAATGTGAACATAAATTTTGTGTACATCTAAAAGTTCAAGTGTAGCACTTACCGCAATAATCAGCATCATTGTGAATGGAATTAAAAAAGCACCTGCAAAAATGTTTTAAATGTTAATTTTCATTCAATTATCAAAAATACTTTATTCGGGTTCTTAATTAAAATGTTCAAACGAAATCAAGATTTGACTCGTGTTTTTGAGCATTTAATTTAATAATGGAGACGTCTGGTTAATTTGAATTTGCAATAATTGAATTTATATTTTATTTTATTTTACCTCCACCATTGTTGTAACACAAATAAGGGAATCGCCAAACGTTGCCAAGGCCAACCGAGTAACCTAATAATGATAAAAGAAAATCAAATCTTCCAGTCCAATTCCCTCGTTCAGGCTCGTCATTTTCATTTTCACGTCTGTTATTTTTTTGTATGTTTTTATTGCCATTTTTGAATTTTGCTTCTGAATTAATTGCAAAATATTTTTCTTCAACCTACATAAATTTTGTATTTTTATTATTATTTTTAAAGCTAAATAAATTTAAACAACATTTTATTATGTCAACATTACATTACTTACATCCCATGAGTCAATTTCGATTTTTGCCTCTTCTTTACTTCGACTGTTTTTAAGGTTTTTCACTAATTTTTCTTGTGTTACTTTATCATTACCACCACCACCATCATCGCCAACAAACCCATCTTGTTGTTTAGACATATTACCCATTTTCAATAATATACGAATGCATTAATGGTTATTTTTTTTCTGTTTATTTTTTATTGTCTGAGCAAACTCTTGTACATTTGTTGGTGTGGAAAACAAAATATCTGAAGGAAATAAATAAATGAAAATTACTAATGTACTTTTGCTTCAAGAAATTTGGATTTGGACTCGTTATTTTATCGTGAAAATTGTGAGTTTAAGTAAAAAAATATTTTTTTCTGCTTTGTTCCTTTAAAAAATTAGGTACATTTACGAAGAACTATCAATCAGTAAAGTAATTACTCTTGGCATTGGTCTAAAAACTGAAAGTCAACAAAAACTAATAACTTTAACAAAAATTTAACGAAACTCTTCCAAAACTCAACGAAAATCTGCATAAAATTGACGAAACTTTACAAAAATTTAAGGAAATTCTACACAAACTTGACGAAACTTTAAAAAACTCAACGAAAATGTGCAAAAACTTGAAGAAATTAAAAACACACCGACAGTCTATTAAAACTTACTGAAAATCTGCAAAAACTGTACAAAAACTCAACAAAATTTTAAAAAAATTACCGAAAAATTACAAAAACCTAAGAAAAGCTACAAAAGTTTTACAAAAACCTAACAAAATTCCTTAAAAACTGTGTGAAAATCTTGAAAAACTTTTTAAAAACTCTACAAAAACGAAACTCTACAAAAACTCAACGAAACTCTACAAAAACTTAATGAAACTCAACTTGAGAGCAATTTGCAGTTTAAAAACCAGTTCAAAAACTCTTAATGTAGGTTATCCACAGAAATTGTGTCAATTTTTATATGTATATTTTTTTTAAATAATCAACACTGTTCTGCATCATAATAATTTCTGAAATGTTTATTAAATGAAAACAACTAATAAATATACAATACAATTTCAAAAAACTTTCCTTTTTACACACACACACAAACACAAACACACACACGAACACACGTACACACACACATCCATATAATTAAATGAAGTGATTCAAGAAAGTAGGATAGATTTTCACATTAAAATGTTATGAATTTTTCATATTTTTCATCTAATGTAAGCGTACTTTCGTTATTATTTTATGAAATTTATATGGTTTTTCTACTTTATTATTTATTTATATTTTTATTTAAAAAAGTAAATATTACATGAGTTTTAAAAAAAGTGATGGAAAAATTTATATGTCTCATATATTATTTATAGCATGTGAGCGCTAAATCAAAATGTGATGGTAGTGGAAAATTTTTTTTAAATGAATATAGTGGTTCATGAAGTGAAACGTGTTGCGAAGATTTTAATGAGGGAATTTTCCTTGTATCTCATAATCAGCGTAAATTGTTCAGGCCAATGATTATAAAGTTTGTATTTTTTTTTTCTTGAAAGATATGTTCAAAACTTGTATTTAAATTTTATTTCTTAATTCCTTCCTTGTTAAAACTTATGAAAACTAATTTAATTTTTCATTCGTATGAAATTTTCTTAACATCCTTTTCAAAATGTTGTTGAAGTTTGTGTTAAAACTAGTTGCATTACAAGTTTATGTGCATTTTAATGTTTTTTACATGCTTTTTGTTTTTCTTTTAAAATAACAATAATAATCATTAATATCGCCATTTTAGAGTATAAAAGTGTTGGTTCATGTTTGATGCCCCGTGGTAAGAAGATGTGTTAAAAAATAGGTCTTGTATTTTAATTCTGTGACACTCAAAACTTTTAAAGCTGAGCTACAACACAATTTCAAAGCGTTTTCGTCTACATTGTAAGATGAAGGCACCCCGCATAATATAAATAGACTAAAAGAGTGCCCATAATACTCGAATTTTTGTTCCAAATTGACTGTAAATGCGATAAAAATCTCATTCTTTAAATATCCTGTTAACGTCAATCAAAGATCTCCGCCTGCAGACCAAGTCACTTTGTACTACGAAGCGACATTCAATTTACAGTGTAATAAAGGAATTTCTTTTCTTAATTTGTATTGTGAACCATTTTCATGCCAGTGGGCATTTCTTTATAAACTTAACAAAATTTATTATCCTTTCAAAAGCAGCTTGTAATGTTGATCTTTTTATTGTTCTCAGTTCCAGTTTAAAATAATACAAAATAACCGTCTTTTCCTTCATAAAGAAAAATAAAATAACGTGTAAAATAAACATACAACAGGATTATAACACAATTAAAAATAAGAAAAATAACACGTAATATTTAAGCTATTCATTGACACGTTTTTTTTGTCTTCTCTCTCTTTTAATTCATGTTCAATTTTTTTCTTTTTTATATGTAAGCTGAAGTGAAAAAGAAAACATTCTTAATTTTCTTGTTTGCTCAACGAATCAGACTTTGTCAATTCAAACAAATTAAGAGTGTTTTTTTGAGATTACGACAAAGCAAACATGAAGAAAGAATATGGAAATGGATGCTACAGTGGTATGCAATAAGGATACTGACCTCCAAAAATTTTTTTATGTAAGGCAAATAAATTGTGTTTTATTATTGAAATCTCATTTTAATTCAAGTGTTGAAATGAAATTAATCAAATAAATAAACAAATTTTATATCAAATTAAATGGATGAATATTATTAAAAAAAAAAAAATACCAAGGAAAAATCTGTTTTCGTCACAGATTGTGGAGTGGAAATTTTGGAGATGATCAAAAATTAATGTTGGCTTTTTATTTAAGTTTTATTGAGTTTTAAATCCGCTTACAGAATTAAGAGAAGAATTTGTCTTATAGAAAAGTTTTTTTAGGATTTTTTTTAAAAATTAATTTATTAGATTTTGATGTAAAACTTTAGAGCGGAATTTTTTTCAATGATTTTTTAAAATCAAGTCTCATTAAATTTTCGTGGAAAATTTTACATTAAACCCCATAAAATGTCATACAGTAGCACAGAAAAGCTTTTGCGAAATTCAGCTCTGAATGTATAACGAGCAAAAAAAATCCATCATCGGTCATTATGGGCTAAGTTTATAAAAGTGCCTCAATGTTGTGACCTTAATAAAAGGAGAAGATTGGAGAAAATGAGAAAAGGAGAAAAAATTGAATGAAAAAGATTAACATCTTGAAAAAAGGAGGTTCAAGAGGCTTAGACGAGAAATAGCACTAGGGCGCTATTAGAAGAGCTTCGTTTCAGATTTTTTCTATAAAATTTTATTTTTTTCTCAAATAAACTGAATTTAATAAAATTGTTGGGGAAAAACAATTATTTTACCATCCAAATTTAATTTTTAATCGACTTATCTCATTTATCAATTTCCAAAAAGTCTTTGGTTTCCTTTTTTTGAGAAATTTCATTATTTTAAATGAAAAAAAAAATTTTTATCACATTGAAATAATTTTCAAAAGTCAGAATATCCTATAATTTTTAATACAATTAATTTGAATATTGAACACAAATTATCAATTTAAAACTTTTTTTTTCTCATTTTCACATTAAATTTTGACCTACCTATTAAATTTAATTTAATTTAATATTTGCACTTTTTTCCTATATTAATGTAAGTAATTTTATTTTCTTTTTTTTTTAATTATTTTAAACACAAAACGTTATTTGAAATATTTTTGATTACTTTTTACTTTTTATTTCATTTTATAAATGGAAATAAAATTTCAATTTAACAAAGTTCATTCTTTTTGTTTGTAATCCTTATGATTGAAAATAAAAATTAAATTGTGATACAAGCACTTTTTTTATTTAAGTGTATATAACTGAAATTTTTGTTTCCACTTCACTATTCAAACAAACATTTTATGCTGGTTTTAAGCTGAGCAATATTGATATGAAAAAAAAAATAATCAGAAAATCTTTGATTATACATATGATAGAGTCTCTCTGATAATAATAATAATAATAAATGTAATAATGATGGAAAATACCGAGAATTATGACGATAAAAGTATGTGAAATTACATACAGATACGTAAATATTAAAATTTTGCCATATATATGAGAACTTTTATAACAACTTTTTTTTTTAATGCATATTATAATTTAATAATATTGAAGATTTACAATGAAAAAAATATAAATATAGTGCTAAGAATCCCGAAAAATTTATATATTAATTTATATATTATTGAGATGCTACTTTAATGACATTTGAAGTGAGACTGAGGCTGTATTTCAAATGTGAGTTACGATTTACTGTGATTTTCATTTCTTCTTATGTGTGATAACGTATATCAATTGAAATACATAGGAAATTGTCGGGTTTTTTGCATCCCCCTTTTTAGAAAACATACACACAGTACGAACATTTTATAGATCAAAATTTTCCCGAGTTATGAGTGATGTTGGAGATGTGAAAGATGAAGGTATAACATTGCAATCATATCTCATTATAAGTCTCATAAAAAATCGAGGTACATCTATTTGACAGCCCATGCCATTAAAGGATGGGAAGTATATGAACATGTCAACGTCAATATGTTATTTTTTGTTTTTTACCCATTTTTTATGTAATTTTTTTTTTTTATTTTGATTATGATTCAATGGATATTAAATTCAAAATCTAAAATAAACATGATTTTTCAATGTTTCTTATTTTTTTTGTAACTTTAAATGCATTAACAATAACAATAATCACATTTTTGATTTTGAAAGAGATAAAAATGAATAGAATGAAATATAACAAAAGGAAAAAAGAGGAAAAATAACTTAATAGCAAAGGAAAACAAGAATCATTTTGTTATATTTTAACAAATGCATTTATGTTTTTCAAGTGTATACTGGGAATATATTTTCAAGTTCAAGGTTTTCATGAAAATGAATTAGGGTGTGTCGTAATATGAGATAATTTCTGAGATTTCATTGAAATAATTCTTTAAGACTTTTTTAAGATATGAGAAATGAAAAAATGGTCATATGAGCATTTTAAAAAATGACAAATTTAATAAGCCAAGCACTAATGTAAAATTAACGTTCGCTGGCCGTCAAAAGATTTTAAGATATCTCTATAAAAAAATTTTTTCGAGCTTTTTAATGGCTTTAGCGAGATTTTTAATGACTAGCGAGATTTAAATGACTTTTCATACCATATTTAAGTGACAGAGCCCACACAGCGTACATCGGTCTTCGTCTGTTTTTGGTCTCAGAAACTAATGTAAAAAAATGCTATTTGCTTTGGAAAAATCTACAAAATACCCTGTCACAAGAAAACTCCTGAATTCAAGTTGAGCTCTTGAAATTCAGGATTTATAAAAGAAACAGATTCATAAAATTTATAACGTAGAAATTAACTGATAAACCGCTACTGTTGCGTTTACGCAACACTACTTTGAGGTTACTTATCTCGTTCAAATCAAAAAATTTCTTTGTCAATCTTTTTTGGAGTCTTAACTCATTCGACGCCGCTCCTAGAAATAATGAGTTTTGAAAAAAAGTTCTTCTACGATTTATTCTTTAGGTAACAGTGAATACTTTTCTCTTCGATGAAAATTTCAGGTTTCATATAAAAATTTTACAGGAGAGATTTCCATATAATTTAAACAAAATTTAGATACTTTAATTTATCCAGACGATTCGTGAAAAAAAAATTTAGAGAACTCGAAAAAAACTAAAAATTTCAAAATAGTCAAAATTTCAAAAATAATCTCAAGAAATTTAAATGAAATAAAATTTCTTCATTCGCGAAGAAACCATAAAAAACTCAAAAGAGTCAAACACAAGTACAAAATATGAAATTTCTATTTTTTTTTTTGAAATTTTAAAAATATCATCCTTTTTTAAAAATTGAGTCTTTCGCTTTCTTTAGATTTTTAGAGTTGTTTTATAAATTTTGAGTTTTTCGCATTTTTTGAGGATTTTTAAAAATATTTCAGGGGTTGAGCTTTCAGAAATTCAGGAGTTTAGTTCTGACAAGGTATGGAGAGGGCAAGTTTTGGCTTTGTTGGACTTCAATGCCTTAAAATCTCTTTCTCGCTATCTCATTTTCTTCCTCTCAATGTCAAATTCTCATATAAGTGGGATCTATAAATCAGCTGCCTTCAAAACCGATATCATAACTCAATTCATATAAACATAATTTTTTTACTAAACATTCATTGCAATTAATTTATAACAACCAATCATTTATATTCCAAATATTTCTGTTCACCAACAAAAAAAACAGTTAACTTAAAAGTAATAAAATTTAACACCAAGACTGTTGAATGCCTTTAAAACTATCATCATTTCACATGCACATTAAAGTCCATTCATAGAAAACATTTACGGAAGTTGCTGGGACCAAAATTTATTATTACGCTTGCGTTGCATTATCCTGGGAAAATATCTCACTTTCATTGTAATTTTCGGATCTATGACATGAATAGCAAAAAAAGCATGATAATAGAAAAATAATTGTTGTTCTCCTATTTTTTTCATATTGTTTATGAATGTAGTTTTATGAATAAAATAAAATTTTGTTTTTATTCATGTTTTTATTTTAATTGAATGAAAATTTTTTAATAAATTCATATCACATTGTATGGATTTCATTTAAATTTATTTTAATTTGATTGACAGTAAAACTAAAAACACATGGCTGGTTATTACATTAAAAGGACGTCACGCATTTTCCTTACATACACAAAACATGTTTGCCATGAAATGCCATCAGAATTGTTGAATGAATGCACTTTTTCTTCCTTTCAAGTGAGTTCCCACTGTGTGAGTTCCCCGAATGTTTGATAAAAAAACACGAACATTTTCATTTTCTATCATTTTTTTTTTCTTGATAAGAAGACAGCTGTTTCAATTCAATGTATGTATTAAAATATTCACGTGAAATAGAGAGAAAAACTTTTATAATAAAATCATATTACTTTTTTTTTGTTAGCTTATATAAAAACGATATGGGATATCTCATACTGTTCTTATGTAATTTATAACTTATTTATGTAGATTTATGTAGAAAATATAAATTAGGTATTCTTTAGATACACACACACACACATACACACATTCATGTTATTTAGTGACACAACCCATAAAAACTATATCGTTTATTATAGCATTTAATTTTATTATCTATTTGTTGATTCACTTTCAATCAGTAGAAGTTCAAACTAAATTTTATGTGCTTTTAATTGATTTGCTGTTATGTAAATTTATTGAAATGTGTGTGTATTATGAATGGAAAATTCATTTAAACGGAAAATTATTTTCTAATTTGTTCAATTAACGTTTTGATGATCTCAACAAGTTTTTCTTCTTTTTGGTTTTTAGAAGTGTGTCAGATATTTGTATTTTTATTTTTAATTATTATTAATTTGAACTTGAATTTAATGAAATATATAATGAAATTTTCACACCTCAATAATGTTATTTTTGAAAATAGCATTGAAGGAAGTCAATTCTATATAGTAATGAAAACAAAATTTTTTAGGAATAACACGTGAAAATTAAAAGATTCATTCAAAAATTAATATTTATCATATTTGAAATTACCTTGAAGGTGCGTTTCAGTGCATTTCTCGATTATTTGAAAACAAAAATGCAAGTAAATGGGCACTTATGCTGTCCGATCGTCAGACTGTGTCAACATAATGGCCAATTCTTCCTAAATGGCATTATTTTAAAAAATCTCTGAAAATTTAAAACATTGCAAAAAATCATAGACTTTTCATAAATACGAAACCATGAAAATATTGGTAAAATTGAGCTCAGAAATTTCGCTCCGGAGCCTGAAAATGGTCCCAAATAATCTCAAAATGTCTGACGTTTCAAAATAGTGGAAGTTTTCAAATTTTTTCAAAATGGCAGAATATTTCAAAAAATATCAAAATGTCAGAATTTATTAATAAACTTTAAAATGGTGGAATTAGAGACAAAAAATCCTCTTAATAATCGAAATAATCATTAAAATAGTAAATGCGCTTAATTTAATTTTTAATTTAGACGATTTATTTTTTGCATATATTACTTTGTTGGTTTAAGAAATTGCAAAATGACTAATATGGAATTCTAAAAATAAATGCAATTGGATTAAAATTTCCCACAAATTTACGTCTTTAAATGACCTTTTATAACACGAAGCTTAAATATAGATTTACTCAGGTGCATGTTAATTTGAGAGCGTTTATTTGGAAGTCCAAAGATTTGTCGTATTTAACCCACAGTCACAAATTATTGGATTTCAATCAGTTCCTTACCGGAAATAAGAACTTGTACTGGAAAAGAAATGCTGACTACATCACTCCAAGGTTCATATTCAATCACAACTTTGAAGTGGAATTCCCTAGCAAAGAGGACTGGCTTGAGAATAGAGTACTTCAACAAAATACGGACATAACTTGGTATACGGATGGATCAAAAACGATGAACGGAACAGGATTTTGAATGTATAGAGCTGAAACTGGTGACTCACATCATCATAGTCTAGAAATGACAGCAACAGTTTTCCAAGCTGAAGTCCATGCAATTTTAACTTGTGCCAACTTTATGCTTTGTAATGAGGTTTTGCTTAATAGGAATATTGTTATTGCTTCAGATAGTCAAGCGGCCCTTCAAACCCTAACAAAGTGCAAAATAACATCTTTACAAATCTACTACTGTATTGAAAAACTAAATGAAATTGGGAAGTCAAACAACGTTAGACTCATCTGGGTACCAGGACACTGTGGCATCAATGGAAATGAAGAAGCAGATTGTTTAGCGAGAAGCGGTTCTTAATTAACACATCCGATCGATATTTATAGCTGTGGAATATCAATTGCCATTGTTGCCATTGTGTTGAACATGGTAAATTTAGATACCACCTTAAGAAAATAAAGATAAGAGGTGATGACAAATGCAGATACTGTCTAGAGAGCCAAAAAACTTCGGAGCATTTACTGTTCGACTCTGATGCACTTATGTACAAAAGAAAACAAATTTTCAAGGAATATTACTTAAACCCATCCGACATTGATGGATACAAACTTTCAAAAATTTATGAATTCGTAGACAAAATTGGAATACTGAAAGAAGCTGATTAGAATAGGTTGTAAGCCTAGGTTTACAGCTCTTGAGCATTCCTCGATTTTTATCGAAGAGACCACAATAGGAATCTATGAGACCGCGGTGGTGCCCTTGTCAAACCTAACCTAACCTAAACCATGCGTCTCATAAAAATTGATGAAACGAGAATCTACTTCCGTATAGCACAACAAACGGTCCATCCACATGGTCGAGGTGGTTCTTAGTCCTGCAAGGTTAAAAAAAGTATAAAAAAATATTTTCTGACTCATTTACGAATCAAATTAAAAAAAAACCAAACTAAAATGTAATTTTTGCACCATATCGACCTTGACCGAGTTCTGAATTTTAAAATTAATTGGGACACTTTTTTTCATATAATACCATTAAAATTCATAAGTAAAAGTAAACAATGTCTAATTTTTCAATTAAATATTTTTTTTTTAATTTTATTTTTCAATTTTCTCATTTTATTTGAACCATTTTCTAAGGATCATAATTACATATTATTTGATTATGGTTTTATGACAATTAAAATTAGATTACAACGAACTTTTACATACTACAATTTAATTATAAAAAAAAAACATTACTATCATACATAGAAATTAAATTATTTTATATGTAAAAAAAAAAACAAATACATTACAATTCATTTATTTTTTTAAGAAACAAAATATTTGATTTAAGGAAATGTTTAACTTAGGCAATTGTTACATTTTTTGTGTTTTATTTTCAATTAAACTAATTAAAGATGGGTCAGTTTCTGGTATTCTTTGTTTAATTATTTCATTTGACATAATATATTTACATTATCATTTGAAAAGAAAAATAAAAATAATAATAATTAATTTGAAATTAAATCCATTAACCCTAAAATTATTTTTTTTTGATATTCTATTCATTTTTATGCTAATGATGAACTTTTTGTTTAATATTTTAATCTTCAATTAGGATGTTCCAAATAATTTTTGAAAAATTTTTAAATGTGATTTTTTTCTTTTAAATTAAAAAAATACAGATAAAAATATCTTTCAATTTTGAATCCGTGAAATTTAATGCAAAATGTGTTGAAGTGACCTTGAAACTGTTAAATTAAAATTATTTGAAACATCCTAACCGTTTTTTATTTATTTATCAGGATATCTATTAAATTCTAAATTTCAAGAAAAAAAATTAAATGTATGAAAATATGCTTTTATTTCTTAGCATCACATTTCATTATCCGTATTTTATTTTCATTTCAAACTCTCGGACAGACATCTAAGTCCTTGTTTTTATTTTTTTTTCTTCAAAATCAATGGAGGATAGACGCCCATCTGAGAATTAAATTAGGATTAAGTATACTAAGTATAGGAAAATTAATTTGTACCATTTTCAAGATTTTTCTTCATTTTTATTCAATATTCGGGTTCAAATTTTATCAACAACAACTCAAATTAAAGTTAAATCCAATCAAATCACGTGTCACAGAGACACTGGAAGATCAATTAAAGCTTTAAATAAAAATTCAATACCCTGTTGCATGAAATACCTTTAAAAACGCATACAATTACTACTCAAATGTGTGCTGAGTTTCATGGAAATTAGCATCACATTGAATCGGATGCCTATTTTAAGCGCATCAAGGACCTTTATTAAGGTAATTTTGCGCAACAGGGCACTTAAAAAGACATCAGTTCATAAAAAATATTCTTAAATACTGTTTCTATTTCCTGGCACATTTTTATTAAAGCTTAAAATCAATTAAATTAATTTTAATTTCATTTTCACTGAAAATTCCGAGAAATTTTCAATAAATATTTAATTAATTAAAAAATTGGCTAAATCAACTTTCTCCTTAAAAAAAAAAATTAAAGCTCACAATTAGACCAAACAAAAACACAAACGTTGCATCATCCATCAAAACTTAAATGTTAAATCGAATATTCGCTTAAATTTAAGTTACTAATCGTTAAATTTATTCATAACTCACGATATTGCACCTACAATACTAATAAAAACACAGTTGGTAACATATAACGATCTAACTTCAAATTACTTCAAATAACTCTAAAAAAAAGAGAATTTAATTAACTCTTTTAACTGTATCGAATAATCAACAAGAAGCAATTCTAATATGCACTCTTAAAAAATTTAAATGAGTGTTTAACAATTTTTTTGTTTGTTGTTGTCTTATTATAAGAACGTGCTACTTTGTTTTTAATTTTAAATTAGATTAATATGGCATTGAAACATCCATAGGATGTCATTTGCATTTTTTAACTTTCATCCGTATTTCTTTTAACTAGAACACATTTTACTGAAATTCCACTACAAATTTTTTTTTTAAATGAAATTTTTCCTTGAAATAACAGAATTTGATTTAATTTTCATTTCAGATCAAATATTACCATGAATTTCAAGTTTTTTGAAGGAGACTTGAATCAAAACCGGTATTTCAAGGAAAAATCAATTCAAAAAAATGTATTTAAACATAATTTTCATTCAGCACCATCACATTTAATCGAACACTCTACCTTCGATAAAAACTTTATTTTATTTTTCTTTTTTTTTTTGATTCAATAACATGAATTTTAATTGAATCTAGTAACTTTTATTTCTGTTATTTTAATTTATTTGAGAGTATTGAAATTCTAATTAATTAGAGAAATGCAACACCGTTGCAGCAACACTGTTTCTGTTTCCGTTGATTTTACCTTTTTTTTTGTTAATTGTTTGAATGAGAAAATCATGACTGGATATAAGAATCATCATCTGAATCAAATTTAATTGTTGAATTGATTTGAATTCAATTGAATTGAATAAATATCAGATTAGAAGTTAATAGTTAGAATTAGAAGCAGGATTCAATATTTTCATTTTCAGGAATTTTAAGCTCAAATGATCGGGGTTATCTAAATATGCCTATCATTAAATACGATCTTAAGTAATTTTTTTTTTCATTTTTTTTTTTTTTAATTATATTGCAATTTTTTTTATTTTATTTTTTATTATTATTTATGGTACATGTATTTTATTTTAACTTAACGTCTGTCATTTTTGGATAATGTAACATTAAAGCTAATTATTCAAAAATGCTTTTAGATATCACAATGTTTTCACTAAGATTAAATCTTTGTTTCTGATTTTTTTTCTTAATTTTTCTGTTTATGTTCCTTTTTTTTCATTTAATTTTTTTTTTTTTGTTATAATTATTCGTATTATTGTATTTTTTTTTAATTTCATCATTAGTCTGATGTGAGATGTACCGGATTTGATTAAAAATATTGATATATTTTTAAAGTTTTTTATAGTACATCTCATTTTAGGCGATATTTAACGAATATTATTTAAAGGTAGTAAATAGTTTTAAAATTATAAATGTTTTAAGAGATTTCTTTTAAAAAGGTATGAAAAATATATGTCTTTAAAGATTCTTTCATTTGAAAAATCGAAAATTATTTACAATTATGAGTTAAAAGAAACTTTAACAGATATATTTTTTTATTGAGAGAAAAAAAGGGTCATTATGAGCCTTTTTATACCATTGATACAATCTATTGATCAGATTCTGTCAATATTTCGGTCAGTAATCTGTTGAGACTATCAAGACCACGTAAAAATCCACTATCCGGTCCATGATGAATCTGTAAAATAAAATGAAATGATTTGAATTAATTTTTGTTACTTAAAAAGGAAAATTTAATTGAAATTTACTTTTTTATTTGTAGTTCCGAATGAAACGCCACCATTTTGTACGACAAATGTTGTGTGAGCAAAGTCAATCATGCGAATATCGACAGGAGAATTTCCAGTACGTCGATTGTATGAGGACCTCCTGCTCACATTGTGAGGTGGTGTTTTGGAAGAATTTTTCTGTTCTTTTCCTTTTGCACGTTTAATCGAACTCGAAGTTGACGATTTAATACTGTTAAGTGGTTCCAACTCCTCATCAACATTCTGTTCATCATCTTCTGTGCTCGGAGTTGCTTCCGAGCCTGTCCTGATATCCAAATGTCCATGATTACGCTTATTGATTTTCGATGCTTTTTGTGGATTACGCTCAAAATCAATACTTGTCTCATCCACATTCGGTCCATTATACGAATATTCTTCACTACTTGTGCTACTGTAATTGAGCCATGAATCCATCGAGTGTGGACTCGAACTTGTGGGAACTTGAATTGAGGACATTCCTGTTTGATGTAAGGGTTCTGGCTCAAGAAATATCGTGTCCTCTGATATGGGAATAAAGGGCGTTTTGGCACCACGTGCAGCTGCCTCACCAAAACCACGCTGATGTGAGGAAATTGTTGTCGCCGTATTACAACTTATCTTACATTTCTCTTCGTCATGCTCGTCATGCGATAAATTGTAATCAGCCGAATTATTTGACACATCAGCATCGTAACAAGACGTTCCACAACACGAATCATCAATGAGTGGAACATTTGGGATACTGTCACTTTCCTCTCCTTCGTATACGATGAGCAAAGAACTTTAATTAAAAGGAAATTATTATTATAAAATTCCTTTGATATAAAAAAATATAAAACTCACCAGGAATAAAAGCGATAACTAGACTGCCTCTCAATAACACGCTTCATCGATTCCAATTTATCAAGTACTAACTTAATTATTTTTGTCCTTAATTTATAGCCGTTATGGAAGAAATTGTGTAAAGCACCTTTGAATCCATCTTCGTTTAATTCACGTCCCCAGTACTTGTCACGTCGTAAAAAGTGATCTGCATCAGCCTGGAATACTTGCATTCCACACAGTCGAACACCCAAAGAGGCCGATGTACTTGCAAGACATTTTGCCATTTGCTTTGTTCGCTTTTCAGCTGACGCATCATCACCATGCTGCCTTGTACCCATTTTCAAATCCAAAATACATGGATGTCGAAATTGCGATGTGATATTTTCTAACATGAGAAAATCTAAAAGTAAAAGAAAAACGTAAATTTTAATTTAATGCCAAGAATATTTTTTAATGTACAATTAAATGTAAAAAAAAGCGATTAAAACTTAGTATGAGTGTAAGAGAAAAAGACACATTAAGAAAAAAAATAAAAGAATTTATTTAAATTAATAATGAAAATTGTATGAACATGAAATGTAATGTACAAAAAATACAAATAATAACATCCGATCGCTGAATTTTGATTTTATTTATTTATTTTCATTTTCATTCAGTTAGGAACAAACATTTTTTTGTATTTCCCCATACTTGGTCTGGTATCCAATGATTCACTTTTTCATAGTTTATTATTTAATTAAATGGGGTGAATTTGCTTCCCATGTCCAATCATCTGCAGTTAAATTTGATCAAAGCAAATTGACACATTTGAATTTGAATTCTATTTTTGAATTCCACCTCCTGCTCCGTTATTTTTGTTTTCATGAGATTCTTTTCAATAATATTTATTTACGATGCCTGGGTGTTAATTATACTTTTGTTGTTTATTTTATTGCGGATAATGTCATGTATAAATAAATAGATGCGAACACACACAGAATGATTAAGCGAAAAGCAATTGGACAAACATTTCACAATCTGACAATACAGAGAGAAGATAAATTATAAAAATAAATGAAAAATAATATGAGAAAAAAAAATTTCATTCATGAGTAAAAAAAACAACAATAACAAATGAAATGAAAAAAGAACAATAAAGAAGATAAAATGTGAAGAAAATGATGATTAATTTTCCTGACCTTGTTCAATGAAAATGTTTTTTTATTGTAATATGAATTCATTTTTGTTTAGTTATGAGACAAAAAAAGGAAAAAGTGGCTCTTTGTATTTTATTTTACTCTTACTTGTAATTTTTAAAATAATAGATGATTTTTTGAAAAAGAAACTAAACAAAAGGGCACGCAAAGAGATAGTGGCAAGATAATAGATGTGAAAATCCGGACTGATGACGTGAAAATCCAAGAATCAAATCAGATTCAACCATTTCTGTGGGACTTCAAGCCATGAGAGTGAGAGCAAAGTCATATCAGAACGCGTCGCTCCGATTTCTTTGAAATTCTCATATTTTAGTATTGACACGACTTAACACTTAAAAAAAAGGTTTCTCAGTCGCCCCAATCCATTTCGACATTTTACTCTTTTAACCTCACAACCAACAAACATTTATAAGAAAAAATAAAACGAGAACGTGATCGTGAAATATGCTTTTTTATTGATGAAATTCACCATTTTGAAAATTTCCTCCATTATGGAAAATTTAGCGGTTCTTTTCGCGATTGGCTACTTTTTTCGTCATTGGCGACTTTTTTGGGTCATTGTTGAATTTTTGCACTATTGGCGACATTGAAAAAAATGGACGGACAGCAAGATCGTGTTGAATTCGTGCATTTTTTTCCAAATCGAAAGAAATCCGTTAAAAAATACAATAGATAACACACATAATAAATAATTTTCTTTTGACCTTGCCCGATGAAAAGGTCTTCTAAACAAAACCATTTCCTTTGTAAATCGAAACAACAATGGACAAGAGAGAATCACAAAACGGAAAAAAATGAATGAATGAAAAACGGACATGCAATTCCATTAGAATTAGATCAGAATTCAAAGCAATGAACGTGCAAAGCATTTTTTTTTCATGTTGATGTTAATTAAAATTTATATAAATTTCATCCTCCAACGATGATGACACCGATACTAACATTGTTTATTTGAGTTGTCTAAATGTGAAATACTATTTAATACTTCTGTCGCATTCCCATTTTTATGTACTTTCATCCTGAAAAAAAATTAAGAGAAATAAGAAATACACTGATTAGTACAATAATTTTTCGTTGTCTTAAAATTAAAATAAAAAAAAAATGTATTTGTGTTTGAATAACAATCATGAGGATACTTTTCCCTTTTTATTTTTCTGACACACAATTTCAATTTCAATAATTTTCATTTGAGTGTTTCAAAATAAAATTATATAAAAAATACACATTTTATTAACCAAATATTTGTTATACTTTTTTCTTATTTAAACACTTTATTTGAGCACTTTTTCACACCACACAAATATCAATTTAAGATGAAAATTTTTCAATGTTTGAATTTAAAAAAAAAGTTAAATTTAAATTAGAATTTACATTTAAAAATTTAATACTCACATTAAAACTTCATCGCGCTTCCTTTTGGAACCACCCGGTTTCCGGTGACTTTCATCTCGAAAATTGGGCGAGTAACGTTTATCCAATTTTGATTGTGTCGATGCCTGCATTACTCCTGGAAAATTAAATTAAAAGAAATTAAATTAAAAAAAATTATCTTCTAGACTTATTCTAATGATGAAATTTTTTGGTGAGATTTCATTTAATTAAATTAAATTAATTAAATATTTATAATTTAATTTTGCAAATATTTTATATGATATGCGCTAACTTTTCAACGTTTTATGATGTGAGTAAATATTATTTTAATATAAATTACAGTGTCGCGTGAATATTAAACAGAAAAGAGAAAACAAAATACCAGGAAAACGATATCAGTAGTGATGCCACATTGAAATTACTAGGAATCGTTCAGGAATTAAGTTTAAAACAAGAATGAGCAAGAAATTGTGTATTTTGCCATTTTTGGCCTCGTATTATATGAAATATGGATTTGATCAGTTCAGGAAAGTTGCAGCTTGAAATATTCTCTATAACTTTGCTTCAGGTCACTTTAACCTAAAACTTCGCGAAGAGCATTTTCGGTGTGGAAACTGGAGAAAAAATGACATCTCTGAATTGGCTTCTTATATTGCGTGAACGGATTTCCTCTGCTATCAAGAATCTCCCAAATATTTCATCGCGTGGTACCAAAAAATATCATTTCCCACATCACGTATAATAAAAACTAATATTTGTTTCAGAAAAGTTAATAAGATAAAACAACACACTTAAATTTAAGTTATTATAAGATAATTTAAATCAAATATGTGACTATTTACACAAAAAATTACGTGATTAATAATAACAAAGGAAAATTTTTTGTTGGTGCTTACCTTTATATTTGGGTACAAATTGTTGAATATCACTTGGAATGTTTTGATAAAATTCTAACTCGCGAATATTCAATGGCTTTATAACGGTACTTTGATTGAGTACTAACAATCGTGTGTGACCGCCAACCTATAAATAAATAAATCAAATAAATAAATTTAAAATTTGTTTTTTGTTTGAAATGAAGTCAAATGAAATGTTTATGAATTTCAAAAACAAAAAATAATAATAAAAAATGTGTGATGAGACATTTAATTGCATAGAAACAACATGAAATTAACTTATCGTCGCCTTTCAAGTAAAATAACAATAAAATTATCTTTACAAAAAATTATCGTAATCCAGGTATGAAAAAAATGTGAAAATAGATAAATCGAGTATATTTTAATAAATAAATAAAAATAATGAGATAACACACCCATTTTTAAAATCATATGTGGAAAATAAATATAATAATAATAATAATAAAAAAGCTCGTCGACCTTCTGCCTCAATTCAAAACAATTTATCAACTCGTATGTTCGCAATTCATACGATAAAATTTATATTTTTAAAATGGCATGCATGCATGTGTGTATGTGTGTGTGTACACATGCACATGTAATAAACATATGATTTTAATCACACATTTGTATATTTAATTGAACAGCTGAAAAACAAGAAAACAGCTGATAAATTGTATGTTAGTTGAATTTTTTTTTACAACTTTGACGAGTGATATTTTAATTGAATATGTTTAATTGACCTGACCTATTTATTTTTGATGTAAGTAGTTAATTAATTGAATGAATTTTCGTGTGTCGTAATAAATGTTTTATTAGATAAATTTAGTCACTGTGACTTTATTTGTTAACAACAATGTAAAATTGAATGTAAATGTTAAATGTAGTGACGCTTTTGGGGTCATTTTATGGTGAAATTTAATTGTAATAGAATTGAATGTGTCATAAAATAGAGAATTTTGGAGTACTAAGACCAGGTTTCGGTCTTTGTGATCCATCACGAGTGTCAAAATATTTGTTAAATTTGATCTAGATTTTGTTTGAATTTACTTTCAACAATGTTTGCTTAACTTATTAGCAAAAACTTCTTAATACATGGCTCTAAATACAATTTGACGCAATAAAAGCTTCTTAAAAGAAAGAAAAAAACGCTTCAAAAGCAAATATTTTGATATTTTTATCTGTTGTTCAAATAAATTTAAATATGGATCATGCTAATTGCTAAGTCACACTTCACTTCACGTACCACAAGAATGATAAGCATGATTTTTAATCGTTCATTCAATATTTGATTACTTTTTTCCTCAAATGTTAAGCTACTTAAAAAAGTTGATAAAGATATTTGAAAAAAAAAATGTTGAACGTGATCATGAACGATATTTACAAGTGCATTTCTGTAGATAGAATTCGATCATTTTTGAAAATGCGTACATTTTGGAAATTACTACTATTCGAGGATTCTGCGATTTAGAAATCTCCCGCGGTTTTCCGCGTTTTAGGGCTATTTTCTGCGATTTATGAAAATTAAGCGATTCTGAAATAAGCAGCCATTTTGGAAAAGTCGGCCATTTTGATTTTGACACAAACGGACAAATGGACGGCATACTCGGCCCACAATACTCACAATTTTATTTTCAAATTGACCAGAAATGCGCTTAAAAGACTTCTCTTAACTCTAAGAACCAATTGGGTGTGCCCTTTAATTGAATTAAACCAAATCAACCCACTTCCGTCCAGCGTTGCGTTTTCGCAACGTTACCTTTGTCTCAAAATATCTTGAAAACCATAAGAAAGTTATACAAACTAGTTTTTGGATTTTTCTTAAATGTTTTTGGAAATAGGCTTAAATTTGCGTTTTAGAAGGCAAGTCGTGATGTAAGCATTTTTGTATTTTGGTAAGCAGAACACAAATTGAGCAAAATTTGTTATAAATCAGATCCCTAGGTCTGTTCCTTCATAGACCGGACGGAAATGGGTTAAGCCTTTCTGAGAGTCATTTTTATTCATCGCAAGCTTGCACTAATTTCAAATTAAAAGTATTTCGTTGAATATCCTTAGACAGACTCCATTCAATGCCCATAAGCGCATATATTTTCTTATTATGTCATTGAAATCCTTAAATTTAAAACAACTTTAATAAATTTAATTGAAATTTCGGTTAAATTCTCATTTAAATTTAAAATAAACTTCGAATTTAAATTCAACAAACATAACACTGTTATAAAAACATTCAAATTACGTTCAATGTCATTTCCTATTATTATTTCATTTCAAAAAAAAATATATTTTTACGTGAATGCCCTGTTTCGAGTTATTATCAAACTAAAATGATATCCTAGAAACAACCAAAATTATGAAAGATAAAAATTCTTTCATTTCCGTTGTTTTTTAGCATTACTGTAATAAAAATTTCATTATTTTCATGTTGCTTTGACATGAAATTACATGAAACATCGAAAAACTGACCTTGATTCACTGAATTTGAATACAACACTATAATAAGTGTAATTTTTTCGTTTATTTTTTTTAATTCCCGTAATACAACATTACTAAAATAGAATTTTGTTGCTAAAAATAAACTCACAAAAATATTTGGATATAAAAATAATTTATCTGTTTATATGAAAAGA
>LN483832.1:0-36597 GCA_900002565.1 Culicoides sonorensis
AGAAACAGGATTTTTTTCGGTTTTGGCAGTGTTGGTGATTTATTTCCTGTAAAAATAAAAATATTTTAATTTAAAATGGAATTTGAATTCAATCACGTCATCATTTAGACGCAATTATTAGTCGGATAAATTTTTGAAGAAAGATTCGACCTTAATTTCTAGGTTATGTATATCATTTTGTGTACGGATTCTGTAGTCATATGACGTACATTCAATTACACACACCCATATATGCACAATGTAAGATATTAATTTTTTTTCCGCGAAAATCATTATCAATAATTTACCTTGTGATTCTGAATGTCCATTAATTAATGTCGCAGTTCCATTTTGATTGTGTCTTATGCCCGAATTATTGCCATTTACAATACCACCAGGTTTCAAGACCGTATATTTACTTTTTAAATTCTCATACAACGTTGTACTTGAACTAGGTGACTCTTCATACTCAATTTTATTGATTATTACTCGTTTTACACAGGCAATTAATCTGTCTTGTATGTTGAGGTCATCAGAAGTTCCATTACTTGTGCCGGAACTGCTTGATGCAAGCGCTTCCCTAATTGCCCCGCTTAAGTTACTTTCACAAACCATTTTTTTTGCTGTTGTTGCCGTCGTAGTGTCGTTTGTGTCACAAATTACGGGCATAATATAGTGTGTATACAGCTATACGATCTTTATATTCACATACGCTATAAGTACGAGGACGTGGTTTTCTTTTTTTTATTACTATAAAATCAATCGTATAAAAATGCTTCTTTATCAAATTTTATTTAAATGCACTAAATTGGTGTTAAAAGTGAATTTTTCTTCACACTACGATATTCCGTAAGCTTTTCATTTTGTTTTTTATAACTTTGAAAGCAAGTTTTAATGTATTTTTCTGTATTTTGCACTGTATTATCAATTTTCCGAGGGAATAATTTTATAAAAATCGAATTTTGAGTACATGTGTGAAATGTCAAAATTGCATGCATTGAATTCTGTCCCCAGTTTTTGTAACTTTTCTTCTGAAGTGAAGTGTTTCATACAAATATGTGTGGTAAATATTCATAATTTAATTTCAAATTATCTTTCAATAATTGCAGTAGATAATAAGAAAGCTTTAAATTCATTTTGTTTAAAAAGTTTCAAGATATTTATTTAAAATCAAAAATTTACAGTTTAATGATTTTAAAACAAATCAAATTTCCCATAATAGCACAAATAGAATTCTTTCAGAAATGAATGCTTACTGGAATTTTACTCTTTTAATATGAGACTCCAAAATTGAGGTTATAAACTCACATTTAAAAACAATCAAAATAAAATTGAGAAGAGTATAAAAAATGTGCGTGCTTAGTAAATTTACATCAAAATCACGGTAAATCAATGCAAAAAACAGCATGTACCGTCTTTTAAATTTAAAGAAAAGCACACAAATCAGTTATAGATTGTTGTCACAACCAAACATTGCCAGGAACGATGCAAATAGTGGAAGATCTTTCTCGAGTTTAGAACTACCGTGCCCTTGTTTATGTAATCAAAACAATGCGGCTGGCCAAAGAAAAAATATTGGTATGAATTGAAAAATTGTTTAATTTAAAGTAAAATTTGGTTAATTTTCACATAACATTTAAGAGTCATAGATGCAATTGATACGCACGTGCTCAAATTCCAATATTACGCAGTTACTAATCAAGTGTTATTTTTTTATAGCCTTTGTATTTGGACCAACTTCAATGCAATGCTCGACTGTAAATACACTTAGCACTGATATGAAAACCTTAGCAAAAGCCAAAAAGCGAAAAAAGAAGAAAGTGAGACTATACACCGAGTTGTTACAAGGTACCTAATTAAATTTTAATTCACAAATTGGAAATTTAATCATTTTAATTTCAGTCACAAATGCATCAACAAAAGAGACAAAAACATCTGTGAAGAATCTCAAAGCAGGAAAACTCCATGATTTTATTGTCTCTGAAGGTGTCACAGTTGCATCAAATCCCAGTTCCTCAAATCCAAAACCAAGTAAATACACTACCAGTGAAAATTCAGCCGAATACCAGAAAATCAACATACAAATGTTTGAAAATCAAGAAATTCTCCAATCAAAACTACACGAAGACGAACCAGTGATTTTTGTAGATAACAATTTGCAACACATTAAATTAAGTGAAAATGAGTTACGTGAAATTTTTGATTCATTTAATACACACAAAGATATTATATATTCCGATTTGCATCCAACTGAAGAGTCTTTCCATGAAATGGTCCAACTTCCGTTGGAAGAAATGACTGAACATGAAATTGATCACATTGATGAACTGCCTGCGCCCATTATTCCAAGTCAAGAACCGCCAGTTGAACAAAAAAAGGAAAAAAAATCAAAGAAAAAATCAACGACGACATTGACAACAAAAAAGAAAACGAAAAAAGAAGCTTCGGGCACATTTAAATCCAAATATCACAAATCACAGGAAGATGAAATTCGGCATAAGGCGAAATCGCTTAACAACAGCTTGTACTCGTATATTGAATTGTGTATTGAAACTGGCATGATAAATCGTGCATTTTTAACTGCATTGAGTTACCGATACAAATTCAATAATCAAAGTGAAATGAAAAAACTTGTCTTGAACATTGAATTGTATAATATTTTGTTGTCAGGATTCGCTGAAAAGGTAAGTTTTTTTAATTTCAATACGAAAAAAAATTGAATTAATTTTTTATTGATTTCCAGGGAAATTGGACAAAAACCAAAGAAATTATGAAAATATTACAGGACGACGATGTCAAATTAACACCTCAAACATATGCTGAAATTTTGGAATGTCTTGGAAGAGTGGAGACGACACCAGAAATCACGATGGAAATTAAAAAAATTATAGAAAAAGCAAAAAAAGACGGAATTACGATCAATGACATCATAGATAAAGCAAAATTCGTAAATGATAAACGTGAAATCGTGCTAAGTGCTATTCAAGTGATTTTCCCTGATTTTAATCCTGTCTACACTCCACCACATTTTTATTACAACAATCCCCTAGTGGATCGGTTAAATGAATTTGTACAGCCAATAACTGAAAATAATTATGAGCCTACGTCAGAAGGTGCTAAAATAATGGAACCTAAAGCAGGATTCACAAAAGATGAATTGATGTCCTTTGCAAAACAGCAACTTGAAGTCGAAATTAACGGATATGTCCAAATAAAAAATATTTCAAGGACAAATCGGGAAGTTACACCACTCGTTGAGCATTACCGTAAAAAATGGGATGAGCTAAATAAATTGTGGCATGGTCACATTTGTTCGGCATTTCATCGAGATTTGAATTCTTTAAAATCACAAGCGTTATCGCAAAACAGTGGTGCAATTAATCTGTTTCCGTATTTAAAGTCGTTAGATGTGCAAAAATTTGCGAATATTCTGTTAAAGGAAATACAAAAAATTGCTGATGGCTCTGAAACTTACAGTCCAAGCATGAATGTGTTATATAAGGATTTGGGTAAAAAAGTTTTGACGCAATTTCAAGTTGAGAGAAAGAAACGAAACGGTGTTTTGGAAAAAATGGGGGAAATTTACAGTGAATATTGTGAGACTTTATCATCACCTGTTCCAACATGCAGTGATAATCCTCGTCAACAATGGCAACGTCTCGTGTACCAGCATGAAAATGAAGGTCCAAGCATGGATATTCTTGAAAAACCGTGGCCGATATTCGCTCAGATCGGGGTAGGACGATTTTTGTACAACATTCTTTTGCGTGACCTTAAAATCGATACAAACATGATACGAAAAAATGCGAAAGCGACAAATCTCCTGCCGGCATTTTACACCCTATTTCGATATCATGGTCATCATGTAGTGCAAGAGCTAAAACCCCATCCAGTATTAGTGAAACTTTTGCGTGGTTCTGAACAAGAAGATTTAATATTCGATGCAAATCTTGTTCCGATGATTTGCCCGCCCCAGCCATGGTCAAATCAAAATAACGGCGGTTACTTACTCATGAAAAGTGATTTTCTGCGACTTCCAAATCAGGCGGTTCAACAACTAGAGCGAATGAATGAAACGAGTGAGGAAAATCTGTATCCAGCTATTGATTCGCTTAATCAACTTGGAAGTGTGCCGTGGAAAGTCAATGAAAGTGTGTTGGATATCATGTTAGAGGTGTTCAATAACGGAGGAAGTGATAAATTGGATGTGCCTCAACCGCCTTCTACTTTACCGTTGCCCGAATCATTGTTGAAAAATAAAAGTGAATTAACACAAGAAGAAAGAATCCAGAATTTCAAATTACGATTATTGCACAAGCGAAAACAAGCTGAAATGTACAGTTTATGGTGTGATGCCCTTTATCGATTATCATTAGCGAATCATGTAAGTCGTCTTAAAAATTTTACAATTCAATTGAAATTTAATTAATTTAATTTTTCTAGTTTCGTAACAAGGTATTTTGGCTTCCACACAATTTGGATTTCAGAGGACGTGCATATCCAATTCCACCGCACTTGAGTCATCTCGGAAGTGATCTTGCCCGGTCATTGTTAGTCTTTCATCAAGCAAAACCTTTGGGAGTTGATGGATTTGCGTGGCTTAAATTGCATTGCATCAACTTGACAGGTTTAAAAAAGCGTGATTCCGTTCGTGAAAGATTACTTTATGCTGAACAAGTGATGGATGACATTTTAGATTCAGCAGATAATCCATTAACTGGACGAATGTGGTGGACGAAATCAGATGAGCCATGGCAAACGTTATCAGCTTGCATTGAAATCGCAAAAGTACATCGAAGTGGCAATCCTGAAACTTATATGAGTTCATTTCCGATTCATCAGGATGGGTCATGTAACGGATTACAGCATTATGCTGCATTAGGTCGGGATTCGGCCGGTGCATACAGTGTGAATTTGGCTCCTTGTGATGTGCCACAAGATGTTTACAGTTCAGTAGCTGTCTTAGTTGAAGCTGCAAGGAAAAAAGATGCTGAAGAAGGAAATCCGACTGCACTGGCATTGGACGGATTTGTGAGACGAAAAGTTATTAAACAGACGGTAATGACAACAGTTTATGGAGTTACACGTTATGGAGCTAGATTACAAATTGCTAAGCAGTTAAAAGCCCTTGATGATTTCCCTCAAGATCAAGTTTGGCAGGCATCATCATATCTGACAACAAAAACTTTTGAAAGTCTTCGTGAAATGTTTACCTCAACAAAAGAGATTCAAGACTGGTTCACCGAGTGTGCTCGTCACATCTCCTCCACAAAGTCTGATAATGTTGAATGGTACACCCCCCTCGGATTACCTGTAGTGCAACCCTATAATCGATTTGACAAAAAATCACAATCTGGCAAAAAGTTATCCTCAACCTCATCCATGGACATGTACGAAAAACCAAATATCATGAAACAAAAAAATGCGTTTCCTCCAAATTTCATTCACTCACTTGATTCAAGTCACATGATGTTAACGTCCTTACATTGTGAACGTGCTGGTTTAACGTTCATTTCAGTGCACGATTGCTTTTGGACACACGCCTGTACAGTTCCAGACATGAACAAAATAACACGTGAACAATTTGTTGCCTTACACTCCCAACCCATACTGGAAGACTTGTCGAAATTTATGTTGCAAAAATACAGTTATCGAAATGAGTGAGTTATTTCAAATAATTTAACAGAGAATTGTGTCCCTAATTTTATTCTTTTTTCAATTTCAGTGAATTTAGCTGTGACGGTTCTGTGAGTGATATGGAAAAACATAAATTGAATAAAATCCTTGAAAAAATACCCGAAAAAGGAGATTTTGACCTAAGTAATGTTTTGAATTCTGTTTATTTCTTTAGTTGAAAGATTAGTTGTGATCTTAGACATGTAGGTTTTTAATAAAATAATTTTCAAAAGCAATAAATCAAGAATTTGTGTTTTATTACTATTTCTTCTGGTTCGACAGTTCAATACCTAATTATTAAAGCAACTGTTATAAAAAACTGCGCACTCTTCAAATATAATCTTCGAAAATTGCGCACTTTTCAAACATTACAAAAAAACTGCGCACTTTTCGGACATTGAAAATTTTTTAAAATCAACCTCTTCATGTTTATGTTTTCCTGTTCCTGAGCTTCACATTTTTGACCAAAATTTATTACTTTTTTAATTCAAAAGTAACAGGCAAACATAAACACGAGGAGGTTGATGTTTAAAATCTTTCTATGTTCGAAAAGTGCGCAGTTTTCAAAATTCATATACAAAAGTTGCGCAGTTTTCGAGTTTCATATACAAAAAGTGCACAGTTTCAAAATTCATATACAAAAACTGCACACTTTTCGATCAGTAAAATTTTTCAATGTCACCTCCTCATGTTTATGTTTTCCTGTTCTTATGCCTCATATTTTTGATGATTTTTCGTTTTTTTCTATTTTATTTCAAAAGTACCAGGAAAACATAAACATGAGGAGTTGACATTTAAAAATTTTACTGTTCGAAAAGTGCGCAGTTTATGAAGTTATTTTTAGGAAAGTGTGTAGTTTAAATTAAAAAAATCTCATTATATCGTTTTTTTTGTTTCATTCATTATTATTTTTATTATTTTATCATTCATCATATTTGTTTATAATATATTAATATAATTATATTAATTACTTAATCTTTAATAATAATAATAATATTACAATCATAATAATTAATAATGTTAATAATAATTTTAGTCCATTAATTTAATCATCTATATCATTATTTTTTTTTTTATTATTTTTCTTTAAATTTATATCAATACTAATACAATATTTAATATGATTAATAAAATTGGAACAAAACTCTAACTTAAAAAACAGTCTTTGGATACGTTTCATTTTTTTTAATATTAATTATTTTTATATTATTTTATCATTATTTTTATTTTTTTTAATAATTAATCAGTAAATCAATAATAATAAATTTTAAATATTATTATTATTAATTAATGTATTTTCTTCTTATATTTTGTATTTTTTTTTAATTATCAGTTATATTTTTTACTATTTTTATTATTTTTTTATTTCAATACAATTATAATTTTAATCATTAATACAGTTTTAATTCTTTTTTAATATATATTTATATAATATTTTGTAATATTAAATTAAATTCTATAAGGGTTTCTCTATAGTTTTGTTTTTTTTTTTGAATTGTAATTAATTATTATTTTCTTTTTGCAATGTGAGTGTTTTGTGTGAGTCTATTTCCTTAAAAATATTTTACATCCTTATAATTATAAATTTAGTGCATTTTTCATTACTTCATTTTATTTTATTTTAAAAATTATATATCAATTTATATTTTTTTTTTATTCATCATTCTTAACAATTATATTCACTCATACGTTTTATCAAGTTTTTTATTTATCATCATTCATATTTTGTGTATGTTTATTTTAATTAATGTGAGGTGTGAATATGAGGTGAAAAGGTGTGTGGTGAAAAAATCTGATAAAATTGAGCGATTTTTTGTATGAAATGTAAACATAAACAATAACGATTTCATGTATTTAAATTAAATTAACTTAACAACATTATATTTTGATTATGAAAAGTAATTGATTTATGTGGCTTTTCATTCTAAAGTGAGTGCGAACCACAAGTGTCTGTATGGACAATCTGCGTAAACAGACCTTTGGTCCATTCTAAAATATGAAACTTTTGTTCAACGAAAATTTTTGTATCGCTCTAAAAACCGAAAAATAAGGGTTTTCATTTTTTTCTATTCACCTTCATTTTAATCTACAAAAATGACAGGGTTTTGTATGAAATAAGTATGATGTATGTTCTTGAAAGTTGTAGATAATACTTTGGTGGAAAAAGTTTTTATATACCATTTTAAAAAAAATATCGAGTTTTTGTAAAAATACATCAATAAAATACAATTTTAATCGAAAAAATCAAAAAATTGTGTTATCAGTTTTTCAACAAATTATTTTTGACGAAAACTCGATTTTTTTGTATGAAAACATGTGAAATAGTAAATAAAAACTTTTTCTCCAAACTATTATCTACAACTTTCAAGAACATACATTATACTCATTTCAAACAAAATCCTGTAATTTTTGCAGTTTTAAATTGAAGCATAAAAAATTATTGAAGTCCTTGTTTTTCAGTTTTTAGGGCAAATACAATTTTTTTTGTACAACAAAAGTCTCATATCTTTTGATGGATCATATCTCTGTGTACTTATATGGGCAATATAGATACATCCAACTCTGCATATAGTGAAAAATAACCTGTACATAATAACTCTATATAATGAAAAGTCAGTATCTATTCAAGGTGATAGATAGATCCATAGAAACTGACTTGTCATTACATAGAATCATCACGTACAGCTTATTTTGCACTAAATGGAGACTTGACTGTACTTGTGATTCGCACTCACTTTAGAATGTAAAGCCACAATTGATTTATGTAAAATAGGGTGAGTTTTTTTTTTAGTAATAATTATTTTCAAGTTTATTTTTATTTAAAGGGCAGTTATTTAAGATATTTTTAACTAACAAATGCAGTTTTATTATCAGATTTACACATTTAAATATATTTTTAATTTATTTTTTTCCTTGTTTTATTAAAATGTAGAGTAATAATGATAATAATAATATTCATTAAGCCATTTTGTATTGTACCAAATTTATTCTATTATTTCTAGTTATTTTAAAATTAATAATAATAAACATTAACTATTTTTTTTTGTGTTGTGTTATTTTTTTTCATTTAAATGCGTTTATCTTGGATATAAGTAATAATTGAACATATTTTCTGCATTTAATTGCATTTCTTTTGTATTCACACATTTTTTTATTGAAAAGAGGATTTTTTTTAATGAATTTTAATGTGAAATTTCATACAAAATTAGGATGTAAATCAAGTTAATGAGTGAAATTTTATTTAAAGTTATCATTATTATTATTTTAATGTTTAATAAAAAATTTTATAATACTTTTTGTGGTGTCGTTTTCATTTATTTTTTATTATTCTTATTTAATTTTATCCTTACAATTTCAATATATATTTTTTTTTAATTTCTACGTTCAAATCTTGATTTATTTTTTTTTTCAAAATATCAAAAACATTTAATTTTTACACAAAACACAATAATAATGTGACATCTTGACATCAAATTGAGTGTGTTATGAAAATTTTAGTTATCTGTGTGTTTTGTTACATAAACTTTTCGTCTAAAATTTAAGTGTTTAAATTTAAAAAAAAAAAAAAATGAATAGTGAGATACGATTTTCTTAAATTTTCATTTTTTTCGATGTGATTTGAATTTTTTTTATTAGTCTTCTTCTATTGATATTGAAATTGTTTTATATTTTTTGTTATTTACATTTAATATTAAAATGTTTCTTCTATGACTTTTATGAGATCGTTTTTTTTCATAAATTTTGTTCATACAGATATCTTGAGAATAATTTCTTCTATTTTAGATAATTTTAATTGTAATGAGACCGATCGTAATTAATCGTCGTAAAATTTTTTTTTTTAAATGTAGAAATAAAATGATCGTGTTTAACATTTTCCTAATAAAAAGATGATTAATATTTTTTTATTTTTATCGAGATTGAATTTTCATTTTAATTTGAGTGAATTTTCGCGAGGATTTTCTACTTATTTTATCCCTAGAATTACATTGAAATAAAATGAATGCAATTTTAATAAAAATGACTTTAATTAAAAATGTTTTTTTTGGTATAATTTTGGGCCTTAACTTTATAAAAAAAAAATTAAATCTATACATATTTTTCTTTTAATTTTATATTTTAGTTATAATAATTATAAAAGCCCGTTTATTTAATTATTAGTTAAATTATCGTATATGTTCTAAAATTGCATCTAAGTCCATTTCTTTATATATTTATATGTTTTTTTACTTATTTAAATTTATTTTCTGTACAAAAACTAAAAAATTTAAAAAAATGGCGGTTTTCATTATTTTTTTTCATTTAATTTAAGTAATTTTAAGTTAAATTTAACTTATCGTTAGAACTTCTTCCTTTTTTTTTTGGTAAAATGTTGTCAATATAGTGACAATGACTCAATTTTTCGATGAAGATGTTTCGTATGTTACTTTTAAAAAAAATCTAAGTAAAAAAAACTTAATTTTGGTTATTAATCATTTCATTTATGCCTTAACATCTAGTGAGATTTAATGTAAATCTATGTCTAAATCTGTATGATGATCAGCACCATACATGTTGTGTAGTTTATCAAAGCGAGGACCCCATGCCCCTAAGTAATTGTAGTCTTGTTGTTCATCGTCAGTGCCTTTGAATTTAAATACAAAAAAAAAAAAATTAGCAAAAATATTTCTTTTAAATAAATTTTATTAAGGCACATACCTGATTGTAATGAACTTAAAGAACCAGCAGTGCTGCCACCACCTTCATACGCATAATTTCTTAAATCGTCAAATGGTGGGGCATTTGGATCACTATCTGCTCGTTTTTTATGCTCATCTATGAACATTCCTACGTTTGGTTCTTGACCTGGACCCATTTGCATCACAGGATCTGTTTTTTTTTAAATTTAATCATGAAAATGAGGAAAAAGAGAAAAAAGAAAGGAAATTTAAAATTTTTTTCCGCTTACACATTTTTTTTTCATTATATTATAAATTCTTTTTAATATAAACGTTAATCACAAGTTTTTTCAGCTAAACCTACACCAAATTCTTTCATAAAATAATTATAAAAGGTGTTATTTCTGGTTGGTTTACGAAATGTTTTTTTAAGAAATTTTCCAAGAATTTCTTTTCTGTTATTTAAGATAAATTTAAAAGTTTTGCTCATTTTAAATGAATATTCGATAATAATATTCATTTTGAATTTTTTATTATTAAAAAATTGGTTGCAGAAAAGTAAAACTTTGATTAAGAGTGTCTCGTAGTACACTTTCAATGAAATTCGAAATGCCATCAATTATTTACTCAAAATAAATCATTGTATTTTAATGTTAAATAAAAAAGTAATTTTTCTTTAAAACACGTGTCATTTATTTTCTTGTTTTTATTTCTTCTCTCATTTTAATGTCACTTCCGAGAAAAACATAATTCATTTATATTAAGTAAATAATGAAACAGAGACAAGAAGAAAAGTACTTACACATAATTGGTGGCATTTTACATTGTGTTAATTCAGGCATTGGGCCACCAATTGGAATTTGTAACGGTGTAATGTCAAATGCTGTCATGTCGTCTTCACCACCACCCTCATCATCGTAATTGATAATATTTTCTCTGACATCATCATCTGGCCCAGGATATTTAATGTGGGATTCACGTCGACGATTATAAACGACAAATACGAGTACCAGAACTGTTGATTTATGACGTTTTTTTTTAAAAAAACATTTTTAGAAGAAAAAATTTCACATGGAAGAAAGAGGAAAAAAAGAAGCATTAAAGAAAAAGTTTTTTAATGTGAATATGCGTAATATGTCATGTGTGTATTAACACACACATACACATATATAAATTATTAATAATATGATTTATTACACTCCAAAAAACACCAAGAAAACAATACATTACAAAATATATTGTACATTTTTGTATACTAAAAACAACATGCGTGACGTTTAATTGTAAATGTTACTTTTTGGTATTAAAGTACTTAATTTTGAGGTTCTGTTAAAGGGGGATTAGCAGAGTTAAATGGTTAATAGCATGCATTTTGGTATTAATACGTTAAATAAGTTGAATTTTAATTATATTAAGATACTTTACCTTGTAAATTTATTTTTAGAGGCAAATAATGAGCTTTAAGTTAATATTTTTAATAGAGATAATGGGGAATTAAAGGATAAAAAAATTTAAGGTTTAAAAATAAGTTATTTGATCTATCTCATAAATGAATATTAAAAGCCTATAAACGAATCAATCAAATACGTAGATAAGAAAAGGGTTAACCAGAAAAGTCCATAGAACAGAATTTCACTTGACATTTCATTTGACGTTTATTTTGAAATTGTGAAATTTTCGAACGTCAAAATGAAATTTGTTTTATGGACTTGCCCGTAAGGGTAATGAACGGTTTTAAAAGCTAACTGGGTACGCTGATAAAATTTGACAGTTATTTTTGTATAGATGCACTTATGGAAACTTCAAAAATCCTGTACGTAACTAGAGATTGTTAAAGATTCACCTGCGTACTAAATCCCAGCGCACACTCAAATTTAAAAAAAAATTGTCAAAGGGGATGCTTTCGAGGTACTAAATATGTTCTTAGAGCTTGTAGCCTCGAACGAAGCAGTTTCTGAAATATGTTTAAACTAAAGTGCTTTTAATAAAAATTAAAAAAAGGTGTGCGCTGGGAATTAGAATTCGTGCTTAATGAGATCCACAAATAAGATTTTCTATGAATTTCTAAGACGTGAATGGAGAGGTTTTGCATAGGAAATTATGAAAAGCGAAGGAAAGAAACATAAAACTGAAAATTGTGCATTAACTACATTAAATATGTATAACAAAAAATCTATACAAGAAAAAGTAATTTAAAATAATTCCTTCAACCATCACTCTGTTAAAACTATACTTACATATTAGCGAACTAGCACATATAATTAGTGCTATAATAAAGTCACGTGACGGTGTCAAGACGCCAGACGCTAATAATTCTAATTCACAATGCATGCCCGTATACCCAAATGGACAAATACATTCATACATTTGTGGCGGAGAATGGTCACGACATCTGCCACCATTTCGACATGGATGCCATTCACATTCGTTCACATTGACACAAGTTGACCCTTGCATTCGTGTCCCTTCTTTACATCTATTTTTCAGTTTTATACAAATCATAAAGGTGCAAATAATAAATAGGATATTTTTTTTATAATATTTTTAAACCAATATGTGGGCAGGCATCAAACAGAAGAACATATGAAAAGAAAAAAAGGGAAAATAACAAAAAAAAATGATTAATAACTATTTTTCTACTCTATTTTACTTACCACAGTTTCCAGCACTGAGTGTTACTTAAATTTAATCCCTTTTCATTACATATCTAGCATACAATAAATGACCTACTAACATATTAACTCATAAATGTTACCCTCACATATAATCCTAGCATATTACTTTAATTCTTTAGTTATCTTAAATTTTATCATGATTTTTTTTTCCTTTTTACTTTTAAAATAAATCAATGAATGAGAAATGAATTTTGTGTAATAATTATATAACGATCATGATGTTTAATCGACTATGAACTTCGCCTAAATGATTTGTGTAACATGAAAATATCATCAATCATATTTTTCTTTTTACTAATAAATTGATTGATTTGAATGCTCCCCACGTGTGTGTGTGTGTGTTAAAATATGTCTAAGATATCGATTAATAAAATCCATTACCAAGTTTTTTTTGTATGCATTTTGTTTGATTTTTGGACCAAAATATACAAAATCCATTTTTGATCACCTCTTCATTCATGGTAACAGTGAATAATTGGGGAACAAAATTTGAGTTAAGAACTTTTACGTGACAATTTTGTTATTTTTCTGGACCGTTATGAATTGATGTGATAAAAAAAAAAGTTAAACTGACGGATGACAATGATTCAATGAAATAAAAAATTTAAAGGCATGCAAAAAATTTGATAAAATTTCATAATAATAAAAAATGAGTGATAATTTGTCAGAAACATCAAGAAAATGCAAATTTAAGGTATTTTATGTTCATTTCAAGAGAAATCAGAACAAAAAAAGGATGTTGATTAAATTTCATTGAGATATTGGCGGTATCTAAGGAGGAGGAGTTTAAATTCAATACAATGGAAGATTAATGTAAGACAAAGAATTAAAATAATAAATGATGAAAGTCTGCTCTGATTTTTAATAAATTCCTTTTGAATCCATTTTGATTGATTTTCTTCTGATTCTTTTTCCTTTCCTTCTCATTAAAAAAAAGTTAAATCAATCACGAACCATATTTATTTTATTTTATGTTTTCTTTTCTTTTCAATTAGATCATAAAAATGGTATGCGATACGATACCTGTCTTTATTTGTCAGTAAATGAACATTCAATTTGTAATTTCTTGTTGTATGGAAAATTTACAGGAAATCAATCAAGTCACTTTTGAATAATTTTTCCTTTCTTTGCATTGAAATGAAATGAAAATTAAGGAAAAATTTGTAAATTAGGTCATTATGGTGAAAATAAAATGATATGAAAAATAGAGCAGCCTGGTTATTTGTCAAAATATTGATATTGAAAGAAAACAGAAATAAAAACCGATTTTTTTCTTCCATAATCTTGATTTAATGAGAGCAAAGCCACATGTTGAATAAATGAATGTGAATGAGAAAAAAGAAAATGTGCCAAATTAATATGATTAAATGAAATAATAAATTATATGAATTTAAGTGCGTCATAACTATTCAAGTGCGTCACTTCTATAGATTTTCTATTATTAACATGAAACAGTAAAAGGATTTGCTAACATTTATATATATTAAACTATTTTAAATTCAAAAAGGATTTGAAAGGTTTATTTTTTGGAGTGTATTATACCCAGCATGCAATATTGTTTCAATGAAATTCGTAAATTTCGTGCATTGTAACATGGTTAAAAAATTTGCTCACTTAATATGACAAGTAGACAAACAAGGATCGCTGCTAATGCTCCCATACTCAATTTCAAGGTTTGACCTTCTTGAATTAATTCACAATTTTCACCCCAATAACCGTCAGGACAATTACACCGATATCTAAGATGTGGCTCTTCATTAATACAAGTGCCACCATTCAAACATGGCAAGTCCAGGCATTCATTACGATCAGTACAACCTTTGCCATCTGTTGACATTATGCGACCTTCACCGCAACTGTGTGATTTTCATTATGATAGTAATAATAAGAAGAATAATATTTGAGAATATGAAATTGTGTGTGTGTTCAAGTTAAATTAAACATTATTTTATTCTAATAATTTGCATAAATAGAGGAATTGCATGTGTAAATTTGTGTGCATGTTTAAATATAATAATAATTTAATTATTAATTAGGAGTATCATATCAATTAAATAGGATAATTGAATGTTTTCGCTTGTATGTAAATAATACACGTGTAAACTAATGTGTAATATGATAGTGTAATACAATTATAATTTCAATAGAAAAAATTCTGTTCAATATAAATATAAAAGGAAATAATCAGAAATTGGGAATAAAATTTTTCGAATAATTAGGTCATTTATTTGGATTTCAAAAATTAATTACTGTAACCACAAAATTGCATGATATGAAAAATTCAATATCAATTTAATGATGATAACAATTAAATGCACAAATATTTAACATAATTGTACCCACAATTACATTCTTCAATTATTTTGTTTTTTTTTATGGCGACAAATATTTACTTTGGACCAGATTCACGATTTGAGTGCATTTCTCGTATGTTATGTTAAAGTTGGATTTACATTGAAAATTTACCAAATATTTTAATTTATTTAAATTTTTTATTTTGCCTGCTTTGTTTGATGGGAATCCCAGTTAACAACCAAGAAAGATGAAGATTTGCAACTGTCAATTTAAACACAAAGTGCAACGAATCATGTGTGAGCCAGGAAATTGGTCGATGGAGACGTGAATACTTAATTGAGCTGAAGAGAAGGGCTTGGCGAACCTTCGTGATTAGTTAAGTTCTTACGATAGAATTTCAATTGACAGAATATTCAAGATATTGTATGGGAAAATTGCAAGTGACAAAATAAATTCAAGTTTCAAGGAAAACAAACTTAGATGCATTTCTAGCACAAATGGTCTAAAGTCGTTACACAGCGAATTTTCAAATAACGATTATGACGGTCGTTGTGTTGTAGGTCAACTTAAAGTTGGATGACTGATAGGTTACTCTGTAATTGAAGACTGGGTCTTAAATTTATCAGAATTCAGGATATAATTTGAAAATCGATTTTCTCCCATCAATGCCGGCGAGAGCTTGATAAAGTTCTCGGGCCCAATTTTTATACCGGAAAATTGAAATGAATTTTTTATCTTTCTCTCTTTCAAATTCCTCTCTTAATTTTGTACTAAAAAGAAGAATTCATTCTTTGGTGAAAAAAATTATGTAAAAAACATTATTTTTTTTTGATAATTTGTTGAAACCCGGGCCCCGGTACTTTAGTAACCCCTGTAGGCCTTGTTTCCCATTGGAAAAAGCAAAAATAGAATTTCTAGAATATAGAAATTTAGTCATTTTCGAAATTTTCATTATAATTTTATGGAAAAAAAGATTAATGTACTACTACTTTTTGCATGGTATAACTCCTTATAATTTACGTACAGAGCGCGTTATAATATTTCCACTATCTATACACATACGTAAATTATAAGGAGTTATACCATGCATAAAGCGCGCGTTAATGTTATTTTTTGTATTTATTTATTCAATTTCTTCATATTCCAACAATATCACACACACTCCAACATAAAAAAATAACAATTAATAAACACGGCAAAAAACACAATAAAAAGCCTCTGAAACGATGTTAACAAGCTTTATTAAATTGTTTATTTATGCTTTTTGTGTGTGTGTGCACGTGCTTTTGTGTGTTTCCAAATTAATTCACAAATTAATGTCTGGTTGTGTTTAACATTTAATTTGACTTTATTCAAAAAACAACAAAAATGATGTGTTTTTGAGCGCGAATTACTTCAACATGAGCAAAACATAAACAAGCGAAAGTGTTTTTGATGTAAATAGTAATTTCTTTTGTTTCACATTGAATGGAATTTTAAATGAGATATGCGTATGTGGTACAAAAATGAAAAATTTAAATGAGTGGAAAATTATTATTATTTTCATTCATGATAAGAAAAACTACTCAATTAATTGAGTTGTAAAATATGAAAAAGAAAATACTTGAAAATTTCAAAGATGAATGTTTTGAAGTGAAATTGAATGTTTGAATTTGAATGAAGAGACTGTTTGAAAATTAACAGTCATTTTAAGTAGATGGTGAATTTTAAATAGTGTTTCAAGAAAATTGAGGAGAAAAGTTTGAATTTATAGCTTTCATAGTAAACCAGACAAAATTTTGCAAAGGCTCTTCTTGAATTCCTTGTAAGTAAGATCAAAGAATTCATATATTTTTTTTTGATTACGTCAAATTCATTACAAGTAAGACTTCAAGGTAAACAAAATAAGATTTTATTATTCCCAGAAATAAAAATGAAAAAGATTTTTCCACATTTCAAAGAAATCCGTTATGAAATTTGTCATATCTAAACATAATAATCAATGTATGAGAGTTTTATTGTTTGCATGACTTGCAATTAAATTGAGTATCATAGAAAAAAACATGTAACAATAAATTTTTTTGAAGGAATTGACGTGATATGGCTAAACTTGTATGAAAACTTTATCATATTATTATTAAAACATAAATAGAAATGAACAGTAAATGACATGGCACTTTAAACTGGATCAGAAGGGCATCAGGTGTTAAAAAATAGGATTTTTTTTGTATCTTTTTATTAAAATTTATGATAAGGGTCAAGTGTTCAAGACAAAAAGTGACCTCATTTTTTCTTGTTATGCGATTTATCATGAAATTAGACACTCATACCAAAGAAAGTGAGAAATTAGTTCAATGGATTGCTTTGGAAGTGCTGAAAAATTTACTTGTAGGCTTCACGTTTTACTTGAACTAGCTGACTGACAGATTAAATGGATTACTGATCAATTTTAGGACAGAAAAAATGTCACTGCCATGAATGAATTAAGTGGACCTTTTAAAATGTCAAAGTGACAGCTGACAGTTCGTCTGTAAAAGTGCATTTTCCTTAAGAAATTTCCTTCTACATGAAAACATGAGAAGAAATATCATGATTACAACAAAATTTCAACTTTTTCTCCATCGAATGATATTTTGTATGAAAACGAAATAAATAAATGTAATAAACTTTATTAAATTTGTAGAAGAAAAAAAAACATTATTATTGTATCATTTTCAATGCATCCATGTTAAGACACGAAAACATGGTCAATTTTATGTTCATTTAATTTAATCTTCTTCTTCTTTTTTCGTCTGATAATCGCATGATTTTTCACAATTTTGCTTCGTGTCATGATGATGATTATTGCAATAAAAATATCTTTAAAAAGTTTCCATGCAAGCTGATTTTTTTTCACATCACATTTATACAGAGCATTGAAAGTACTTGAGATATAATGAAAAGTGTTAAAACGATAATCGGAAAATAATTGATTTTTAATAAAAAATGTCTGAATCGTTAATTACAAGGAAAAGAAAAAAATATACGAAATAGTCAAATGTTGAAAGGAAACAAAAAGCTGTTAAAATATTAATTTTTTTAAAAACTTTCTCTATTTTAACCATGGTAATGAAACAAAATGTCACTTTAGTCCATTTAATACATTTTTCAGTTACAAATTGTTTTGATCTGATTTTAAATTCAATGCCTTTCCATGAAAATTACTGTTAAATTTAAGTTTTAAACTGTTTTTAATTCATTGAAAGTTGAGAGCAACAAAATTATGGTGTCTAACACAAAACCAGAGTTTTGTACAAATAAAATATTTTCCTATTTCAGTCTAATACAAAAAAATAATAATAATAATAAAATATTTCTTGTCAAGGAATGCACTTTAGTGATGTGATTCAATTAAAATTGTTGAAATGCTTTCTCTCGGTGCGACTGATTCTGCATTTTATTTTAATATGCTCTTTCACACAAAAACACACACACATACACACTCACACACACACATACACACTCACACACACACACACACACACACACACAAATGCATGTATTGCAATACAAATTTTAAATATTATAATTTTATATTGCATTTTCTATGTCCTTTTTATTATATATTTTAATTTTATTTTGTTGCTACATTTACTTGAATTATTTTCTATAGACATTCATGGTTTTCATACGGGTTTTAAAATGCTAAATGTTTTGTGTGATTTTGTGGTTAGTTCTCTTATTTCTGCAACATTTGACATTCAAATGGAGAAATTCAGAAGCATTAATTGTGTTATCATCATTATTAAATTGTTTGAATTTAAAATTTTTTAACTTGAATAATTTTGAGTTAAAGTTAAATGGAAAATGTTGAAAATTAAATTATTACAAAGCTCGTTTTAATGTTTTAAATGGAAGACAAATTTATTCAAATTATAGAATTGAATGATAATTGAATAGAAATTGAAGTTGAAAATTGTATGATTTAATTTAATTTGCGTTTTCTTTTATGTTTTATATCAATTTATATGAGTTTTGATTTCAGTTGAGAAAATGAAGGAAGGGTAACAGTGGGATTTTTGTACAAGCGCATTTTGGGGCTCAGTCACAATACAAAACTAGGGGGGTTATCCCTGGAAATTTAGTGAATGCCTTTTTAGCCAACTTTCAATGAAATTTCACAGTAAGGGGCACACGAAAACCGGGTCGTTTGCGAGACATTTGCAACTCACAGTGTAAGCTGAGTGAATTGAGAATATTTTTAGCACTTCATTGTTTTGAATCATGATAGCAAAATGTTTCTGTTTTGTACATAAATTTGAAGAATGGCTGCTTGTACTTGTGAATGTGTGTCTTTAATAGTTTTACAAATTATGATTAAAATCAAAAGTAATGACCAGAATAATAAAGCAATAAAATAATTATTTTATATGAAAAACAAAAATAACGATGTTTTTTTCCTTAATCTGTTTTAAATGTAATTGTTTGTATAAAACTATGAACTGGTACTCAGTGCTAAAGGAAACTCTTTAATATGTATTTAAAATTAAAATATTAGTTAAAATAAAACTCAGTATAATTTCTTTTCTATTCACAATGAATTTTATTGTAGGCTGATTTGTGTAAGGCTCTTTAATAAAAAATACGCGTTGAACTGGAAATGAGTTGGATTCACATTTATTCTCCTTATTTTTCATTGTAAAATGACGTTTTTTGAATTTGAATGAAAACATGTCATGTTTGTTTCTCAAATGAATAGATAAAGAAAAAAAACTGAGTTTTATTGATGTTAAAAAAATAGTATTTGAAAGAAAATAAAATATAAAAAAAAGAAGACTGTGTAAATATTTTCATTTTGTTTGAATAGTCTGAGATTTCATTTGTTTGCTTATGATGTTTTTACTTGTAGTAATTTGAAACTTGATTTCTGTTTTTATATAAAATAGTAAATTTCTATTGTGTTTTTGTCTGTGTTACTGTCGCTTGTTTTTCAACAATTACTTTTTTTTTTTATTTGTTTTTGATAAGGCCTGAGGAATGAAAAGTTTCATTTGCAATTTAAAAACTTTAATTTTTATAGGGAAATAAGAATATGTTAGGTATTTAATCTACAATTAAAAGAAAACCCTAAATTTTATATTTTTTTACGTTAGAAAGTAAAAAAGAAAAATGAAATATAAAAGGATATAAAAATGTCTGTTTGTTTTGTTGAAAATATTTACTCAAGTATGCTTAAAAGTAGAGTTGAATAAAAAAGAAAAATTCTACTTACGTGCATTCATATTCGTTCCATAAATCAACACACTCAAATGGTTCTGGACAAATAACATTTGCACATGGTTTATTTGAAGGACAATTTCTTTCCAGGTTACGAGCCATTGTTGCTTGTCCCCATTGTGTTCCATTCATTGCAGGAGGTAACGGTAAGTGTTTTCCTTCGAGTCTGTACAAAAAATTTGTATAAATTAAAGACACGTTACTAAAACTATCTGAAACTTACCGAATATCATCCAAACAACTCTTTTGGAAGTCAGCATAAACTTCAAAAGTACGAACACCGGTATATTCGGCTTTGCCACCAGCGTAAACTCCCTCTTGTTTATCAACTAACAACCATTGATGACCTTCAAACAAAAATGTTTCATTGTAACGTCTTCCTTCACCACCATCAAGTTCTAATGTTGCCGTTGAACCATGTCGATTCACTCTCACAACATGCCACTGGCCATCATCAACAGTAATTGAAGCTAACCAAATTTCTTTCTCCTCAGTTCGCAGTGAATTCAAATTATATCGGAAATGTAAATGTGCATCTTTAATCTCCAATATTCCATATTCACGATTATGCTGATCACTAACACGGAATAGTTCACCATGCTGTTCACGTGTTCTAAATCTTAATTGAATTAGGGTACTAAAGCGATCAGGTTCGAAACTAAGTGCATATTTGACGTAACTTTGTTGTTTGAAGGTTGTTGGAATTGTTGGAATACTGCATGCAGGTCCTGTCCATCCTGGACGACATTGACACCGAGCTTCACTAAAACTACCAACACAATTTCCATGTTCCCAGCATCGTGCTGTTTGTTCACTCTGACTACAAACTTCTTCGGTTTGTGGACATCCGTGATTACTGTTGCGTGAGAGTCCTGGATGTGCCAAATCATACAATTTACTGTTGTGGATAAGATTTTTGATACAACCATCGAAGCCTTTTCCATTAGGCATATACTGCCATTTGAATTGTGTTGGATCAAATTGTTCTCGATACAATCCTCCAATTTGTAGGGGAGAATTGACATTCAAGTATTCGTTAAATGGTGGAATTATACCACGAGCTTGACATGATGTGTCATCAAATTCTGGTGCTGATCCATCTTCCATTTCAGCTACTTCGGCAGATTTACAATAATCAACAACTAATCTTACGTTCTCGGTATCCCAGAAGATATCAAGACGATGCCATTCACCATCATCTAGATTCTTCTTTGTTTTTACTTTTAATTCAAGTGTACCAGAACCAAAGTCAATCAATAATCGTGGTTTGCCAGATTCAAGTTCAATTGCAATGAAATCCGATACTAAAACTTCTTCTCGTTCTGGTGGCACAATTGGACCATTATAGAGAAGTAATCCATTAGGTTGGCGAGTTATGAATTCAAAGCTCAAATGTGAATTGTCACACATTTCAAGAGGTGGATACCAAGCCCAGCCATTACCTCGGAAACTTCTTGTTGTTTGTTGGCAACGAGGTCCTGTATAACCAGCTGGACATTGGCATGTTAAACCATAACGTGTTTCAATACATCTACCACCATTATAACATGGTGAAGACCGACATGATTCAGCTTTACTAAAGTTACGTGCACCACATGTACAATCAGCCAATACATCAACACGAACTCCGACTAAAGCAGTTTTATTGGCATTAACCATGTAAGGTAGTGAACTAATATCTAGTGTGTTTGTGCATGAACCTTCACAATTATGATTTTCGTATAAGCATTCATCAATACCAACCATTGTAATATTAATACCAACTTCTTTTTCAATTTCTTCTCGGTGCATTAAAACAATACCATTTAGACGTACAGGTTTGTAATATGGTGAGCCATGAGCTGAAAAACGAACATCTGTTAGAGGTGGATGTTTACGTCTCAATTGTACACTAAACACATCAACATTTTCCGGACTTATATTTAATAGGTCAGCTAATTTATCTTTGAATCTGTCTGCTTTACTTCTAGACAAACTCTGTGTTCTATAATTCCATACACGTATAAAATCTTCATCAGTAATTCCTGCTATCCTAACAGAACCAGAATTTATCACAGCTTCATGAGGTATCTCTTTCACAGTAATCGTTACATTTGCTGGCACATCTGTTTGTGTATGTTTTCTATCGTATACCTTAAATCTCAAATGATATCTCCCTTCTCTTGTACCTTGACGCATGGTAATCATACCAGTATCTTCATCAAGTTTGAATCGCGGATGCTCCGTACCATCCCAATAGAATTTCTTGTCAGGCAAATCCCAATCATCTAAGTCATAAACATAAACTCTACCGATTTGTGTATCTGGTGCAGAACCTTGATAATTATAACAAAATATGTCTTTTGCACCTGGTTGCATTTTATTATCATTTACGTCACCGATTACCACTGTAAGTGTGCTTGTGCCTGTCATTGCTGGATTACCATGATCTTTGATAACAATTGGAATGAGATATTCTTTTTGTTGTTCACGATCAAATGATCGAAGTGAGGATACAATTGCCATACCATCACCATTAGCGCCCTCTGTTATTTATAATAAATTGAAAGAAAAAAATATTTGTTATAAGTTTTTATTTAAAAGAAAGTATAAGGAAGACTTATTCTAATTTTTTTAGTAAGTACTTACTTTGATCTTGTTCGACTTTGAATGATGCTCTGATAATGTCATCTGCTCCGGGATCTAATCTAAATTGGAATGGTGGCCCATTACTCTTTGATCTATCATCATCATCTGTGGCCAAAATTTCAACGACTTTTCTTGGTGGTACATGTTCTGGTAAAACTGGTCGATAATCTTTCAAGAATTTCGGTGCATTATCATTAATGTCTAATACAACTACAGTCAATGTGGCAGTAGCTGTTTTTGGTGGAACACCATCATCAATTGCCAAAATCTTAACTTGATGTCTAGGTGTAACTTCACGATCAAGTGACCTTTGAATTGTCACAGTACCTTCTTGATTAATTGAGAATTGACGTTGTCTATCTGAGCTGCGATCGATTGCATATGCAACTTTACTCTTTCCACCCTGATCTGGATCTTTTGCTTTGAAGGTTTCCAGTGCTTTACCAACACCCTCATTTTCTGGGACAGAAACTTCAATATTAGGTCGATCAAATTGTGGTTTATTATCATTGATATCACGGAGTTTTACAACAACCCATGAATAGGCCACATGATATTTGTCATTGTCATTATCCTCTCCTTTATCATTGACTTGTATTCTGAATCGAAAACCATTACTTTGAAGTTGATCTTCATAGTCTAATGGTTGTACAATCTTTAAACTACCAGTTCCATCATTATTTCGCACCATTGTAAATTTATCAGCTCCATAACCACTGTTATCAATAACTTTATACTGAAATTTATTTGTTTCGTCTTCATCGTGCACTGTCACTGTCAGAATTGGCATTTCAGGTAAATTGGTACCATCTGTTTCATCAACCTCGGTAAACCATTCATCTTTTGTAAATTGCGGCGGCATATCGTTTATATCTTTAACCCGTATACTTGCCGTCCCCGTACCCTTCAGTCCTCCACCATCCATCGCTACCACTTGTATCGAATAATCCGGCGTACGTTCACGATCCAAGCAACAAACAGCTGTCTTAATAACACCCGTATCTGGTTCAATTTCAAAGATAGGCGATCCAGTTTCTTCTTCAATCACATTTTTCTCAATGGAATATACAAGTTTTGCATTTGTTCCTTCACTTGGATCATCATAATCAACAGCAGTCATTGTCATAACCACCATGCCTGCGGTTCCATTTTCAGTTACATTACCAAAGTAAACACCTTGAGGAAATATTGGAGCATTGTCATTGATATCCTTAAGATTAACTTGAACATCAGCATATCCCACTAATCCTTCGCCACCTTCATCTTGAGCAAAAACAGTAAATCGCCATTGGGGTCGACCATTCGGTTGATCACGATCTAGAGGCTGTGAATATAAAAAACAACAAATATTTTATTTCCTTGATTAACTAAAAACAATCAGTGAGTCATGACCTTTTCCACGAAAATGTTGCACACTTATCAAATTTCATTGTTACACAAAAAGAAAAAAAACAAAAAATATAATTCGAACCAATGCACCTTGAGACATTTGGATAAAATAAAAAAAAAACGTTACAGTAAATAATCAAAAAAGTAAACGAAAATATTGGATCAAGACATCGACCATGATACAAAGGAAATTTTTGGATTACACGCATTTTAGGTTTCTATTAAACCATATATAAATGTTGCCTTGTCATATCCAAAGGCAATTGTATACAAAAAATATGACAAATAAATTTCTTTCAATTTAAGAGAAAAAGGTTACTTTTTACAGATAAAATATAGCAATGTTGTATTAAAAGAAAATGAAAAGTCACTTCAATTGTTCAATTTTTTTTTCTTATTCAAAGTCGCGTAAAGAAGGTGAACTCTAAAAATCAACGAAATTCTCTCATAATTGATGTTAAAAAAAATTTCATAGTACTAAATAAACATAAAAGGAAGAAAATAAAAGAAAAAAAAATCTTATTTGAACAAAAATTAGTGATGTGTAAAATATAAATCATAAGAAAAGATGAAAAACATTTTAAATATTTATTATTTATTTGAATGCTTCAATTTGTATTGTAAGCACACACAATAAAAGAAATATGGAAATAAATTTATTGTACTGATTTAAATGATATTTATTTTTGATTTGAATGTAAAAATCCTACTCAAAATATCAAAGTTGACTGATTGTTGATGAAAAGGAAGCCTTGAAATTCTTCTTATCATTCACATTAAGATTTATGGCGGAAAACGTGATCAATTTCAATGATTGATATTTCAACCCACGCACCAAATTAGTCAATAAAAGCGGAACAACATTTTTCTTTATCTTGATTACCTCATTTAATTGCCATACACAAATTTCAAACACAATATCATACATGTGACACTTAAAATCCTAATATTCAGATTTAAAATGAAATTTCAAGCTAAATTCATGTTTACAACTGAAACGTGCTCTGTGGACCATTTAAAACATTTTATAATTTCATTCCGGTATAATTTTAATGTAATCTCTTAAATACCATCAATTCAATAGTCTTTTTAATTCATCCAACTGAGATAAGTTACAGTTTCCACAAAATCAAGCTTTATTAGTGTAACCTGATGCCATCCATAGGAAAATTCAATTGAAATACATTTTATTACTAAAGGGAAATAAATTTTCAATATTTGTTTTTATTATTATCATCATCTAACGTGACATTTAACGTATGATATTTTGAAAGCAGAATCTAAAGTTATAATTAATTGTCTGGACAGTGGCCAAAAGCAGATTTTTACTTGTAAGGTTTATTTGAATGTTCATTTTAAACGATTATATGAATAAAGTTCAAATAGATGCATGTTGTAATGGTAAGTTCTCGAGAAATTTACTTATGGAAAGCCAAAAATTAAATTTTTTGGTCAAGAGTGATAACATGAGATTTTTAACACACACACACATGGACACAAATTTTCTGCATTGCATCCTGTGTTTTTTGTGCATATTTCTGTTACTTGATTTTGCTATGATGAAAAATTATTATTATTATTATGAATAAAATGCAGTGCAGATAAATATGAAAATTCAACAAAGGAAGAGCACATAAAATGAGTTTATGACTGAAATATTTTATAAAATTATTTCGTTTTCTAATGTTGTCACGTGCTTAAGAATTTAAACAAATGATTGTGTACATGTGTGATTTTGAATACAGCTCATTAAATAATTTCACACTTCTCCCATTATGACTTTAATTCGAAATTTAAACTGAATTAAAGAAAATAACTTAAATTCTCATTTTTTTGTGAATGAATTTAGTAGTTTAATGATGAGGTTAATGGCACAATCATCTAGGATTATTTTGAAATCAATATTAATTTTCATTCATATTAATTATATATTTTGTGATAATAAAGACATCAAGGCACAACAATAATCGTGATATAAATCCGTTATATGCTTAAAATAAATATAACACCAATCCACATAATTTATTTAAACATCAACATATGTTATTAACTCAATTAATTATCATTAAGCACAGTCTTTGTTCACATTTTTACTTTTTTTTGTGATTTAACACTGTTTCAATTCAATTCAAATGAACACATAAAAAGTCTGTTTAATTAACAAAAATATTTGCATTACCGGGAGCAACGTTCCAAGTTAAATATATATTTATTTGTTAAATATTTATCCATTTTTATGTTGTCTTTTTTTTGTATGTAAAGCAATTAGCTGTATCTTAGTTAAGCTTTAGCAGAATATTTTGTTACGAAATGTGAGACGAAACATGATGTTTTTTCCTTATTTCAAATTATGATACAATGTTTTCTTTAAACGAAACATAATCATTATACAAATTATTATTTTACGCACAAAAAAACGTTAAGTGAAAAGGAGAGATGAAGGTATTTTGTTAAGATGAATGAATATAAAATAGCTTTATTACTTATTTAAAAGGGAACAATATGAGTCGACTTCTTCCTGTCAAAATTCACGTGAAAATATTTTAGTTTTTTTTTTTTAAATTAATTTATTATTTGAATTGAGTGTGAAGTTTGAGAAAATTATTGAAGTAAACTGAAATCAATTAATTAAGTTTTCAACTTTTTCCTATTTTTCAGAAATCTTACTTTGGAAGTCCATCCAGAGGAATGAGTGCAAATGAGCTAAGTTTAATTTCCGAAATCCTTGATGCAGAATTTATTTTTAAAAATTAGCCATTCTGAAATTTTTTGAAAAAGGTATTTTGAAAAATTTCGTCAATTTGCTATTTTGAAAAAAAAAGCTGTCATTTTGGAAAAATCGTTCATTTTAGGAAAATCTGGAATGGTAAGCTTTTGATCGTTTTCAGGCTTTAGCGCCCAAACTCACAGCTAATGAGTTAAGCAAAAAACACAGTAATTTTTAACCGTTTTCAGTCTTTGGAGGCTAAGGAGTCCAATCCGTGAGCCCAATCTTAAAACACATATGTTATGAGCTTTTTTATTTTACAGAAAAGACTGAACCTCGCTTCAATGGACTATTCCGGAGTTATGGATAGCGGTCAGTGTCAGGGTGACAGCGGACAAAACGTATGTAATAGTGCATTTTTTCTTACGAAATGAACTAAAAAGTTCAAACTTCATACTTTTTAATAACAAACAAACAAAATAAGCATCAAATATGACTCAAGCCAAACTTTATTTTGGACTTTTACTTATTTCCACGAAAAAACGATAAGGTAAAACCATATAAATTTGTATATATAACCTTTTAGCTCGTGATTAATATTAGAATTTTACGAGACATAAATACAAAATAATTTTATATGGAAATGTAACATATGTCTGTATAAGTCTAACTATTCAAAAAAATTTCCACACACACATAAATGATACTTAAATTGTGTGTTGCTAAACACATTCACTCACAACTCTTGCTATTCAAAAGTGTTGGGGATATATCGTCTCATGATTTATCTTTAGTCATTTTTTACGTGAATAAAATATGCGAAAATTCAACATATAACCAAGATATATACCATATTTTACGAGTTAAGACTTTTGTTGTATGTTTGTATTCTGTCTAGGCGTAAAAAAGGGAGTATTAAAAGGCACACACACACCGAAGCAATGTAATTTATTGTACAGGATTACACATATGTGGTCATGACTCATTTTATGTATAGATATCAGTTACAATAATGCTGTGATGCGTGTCATCGTTGTCATTAATAATGAAGGAGTGAGTTTGTGATGACAATAATTATGTAGACGAAGACAAAGTATTGTAATGAAATTTCTTAAGTGTTATAAGTAAAATTGATATGAAATGATACAATAAAAAAAAATCACACACTTACCTTAAGGACAAATATTTCACCAGTTGTTCGATTAATATCAAATTTACTGTTGGCTGGATTATCGGGGTCAATACCTTGACCAGTCAAAAAGTAGACAATATTCTGAGGTCGATCCTTGTCACCATCTGTGGCAGTGACCTGTGATATTATTAATTGAAAGAAAAATTGTAAAATAAAAAGATTAATTAATCAATCTGTTGAAAAAAAACCATGTCAATGAATTAAAAATTTACACACATGCAAGAAAAACAATTTACATTGATCTAACTAAGCTAATTGAAATCTTAAAATAAGTTTAATCTAACATGCAATCAATAACAAAAGCAGTACAGTTAGTGATTTGTGGCATTATCCGACATGAAATTTTGTACATCAAGGTAAATGTAAAACTACCTGTTTCTTGGATGTTGATCATAAAACAACGCTTTGATCAAAGCTTAATAATGAAATTTTTATCCTGATTAAGGGCAAACCATAAAATGGAGTAAGTCACACGTGCCCTTTCGAGGAAATGAAATTGAGCCTATATTTTATTTAAATAACGCAAATTCACATCATCAAATATCACATCATAAGCAATATAAGAAAGAGTTTGATCAAAAATATTATAAATCGAAAATATTTTTGTGAATGTAAGTTTTGAACAGCCCCAGGAAAATAATTTCAACTAAAACCAAAGTTCATATCATCCAACATTATGCATTATCTTGTAAACTATATAAAATAGTTGATTGAAAATTGATTCAAAGATTTGAAAATACCACGAACTAAAATTAAATAAACGTATAGCAAAAATAGAATTTCCAACAAAACAACATGTAATATTAACAAGGTATCATGTTACATTTTGTTGATACTAAAATGTTTTCCTTATCCTAAAACCTTATCTATATGAGGAAAGATTTATCTGCATAGTTGAAATATGTTTCATTAATTTGATTGAAAACATCACAATTTTCAATTTAATTCTCTTGATTTGATATTTTTAAATATCGTATTGGGCATTTTGGAATTTGGAACTTATTTCGAAACGAAATTGCATTTCATTCAAATACAATTTTTAGTTAATGTCCAAAGCGTAGTCAGAATTTATTTCAAATATCTCCTTACAAATATCATATCAATGTATTAACCCATTAACCGTCCTTCCTAGAAATATTGAGTTTAGAGCAAAATTTTCTTCTAGGATTCTGTTCTTTGCATAACAGTGATCACTTTTCGTTTCGATGAAAATATTGAGTTTCATACAAAAATTTTACAGGAGAGCCTATTGAAAGTTTCGGATAATACCACAGAAATACGTACAGAATTCTTGTACGAAGAGGAAAAAATTACATGACTTTCCATCTTATTTCTGCTAATAATTTTCTTATAATAATCGAAAAAATCAAAATAACTTGCCCGACATCTTTGAAACATGTCTAATTATTTATATTGAAAATTTGAAGAAAATATTTTGTGAACTTCTAGGAGAAATCCGGCTCCAAAGTTACTGGTCGAAAAATCGACCAGCGGCGGTTAATGGGTTAATGGGACTGATTTGAGTTTCGTACGTATAGTGTTAAATATTTTTATTTTCACAATTTCTTCTACGCTCAAAATTAATGTTTATTACAAAGCATTTCTGTATTAAAATGAAGAAGGATTATTAAAACAATAACATGCCAAAATAACAGATATAATATTTCTGATAACTTTAAACAATATCAAAATAACTTAATTTACTTACTTACTTATATAAAATAAATTAAGAGATTTAATGTTTACCCACTCAGAAAAAGAGATTGTAACTAAATTTCATTTCTTATCGTGTTGCCCATTCAACATATAAACTACTGTAAAAAATAGAATTTCTATCGACGGTAAATATACATCTCTTAAAAAAAAACAATTATTGCATTTTCAATACAAGTTTCAAGTTTTGTATCGTTTATGAATCAGCTGATTTGTTCAATTGCATTTTTTTTTCTCGTGAAATAATACCAAATAAAACTAGTTTTTTAATATAAAACCAGTACAAATTGGTTATAATAACTTAAAAACGCAATGTTATTTATTTTCGAAATGTTTGTCTCAACTGAAATTTTTTAAAACTCAACCGACTGTGTCAACTGTATTTTGAACAAATAATAAAACGAAATTAATAAAACATATTATTTCACTTTTAATGCTGTTTTTACACAATGAATGTTAATTTAACCATATTTTTAATTATTATTTGAATCTGAAAGTAGAAGAGTTAATTATTTAAGTAAAAATAATTTTAGCTGTAAATTTTTGCTTGTAAATAGAAAAAATAGGCAAAAAATTACAATAAACATGTAAAACTAAAAAATTTTTGTATTCAGAGTAACGAAAAAAAATCTTAATATCTTTTTAGTTAATGCATAAAAATATTTACCATCTGTTTTTTATGCTAGAACACTTCTAAACCTTCTAGAAAAATATAACTTTTCTTGGATAATTTTCAAGAATTCGCAGAAAAATCGATATTTCGTATTGAAAAAAAAATCAGTTTAAGCAATTTTGTATTCAGTAGTAACGAACGATTTGTCTAATAAATGACATTTAAATGATAAAAAATAAATGTGTTAGTATTTTATCAGATAGAAAACCTATTCTAGTTTGGTTTCTAATAATTTATTTAAAAAAAAAATTAGTTTCATTGAGTTTTTTGAACAAGTAAGTCATTTTTTGTATTCAGCGTAACGGTGGAATCTTCCATATGAAGAAAATATTTTGAGAAATTCTAGGAGAAATCCGGCTCCAAAGTTACTGGTCGAAAAATCGACCAGCGGCGGTTAATAGGTTAAAAAAAGATAAATAAAGGAATTTGTTACCAGATAATACATTTCAATTCTGTACTACATCCAGCTCAATATTTTGCTTCATATAATATTCTGTTACAATTTTTGAATAAAATTTTGAATTTGTTTTTTCTGATATTTTATAAGAATATTTTGATGTTTTAAATAAATATCGGATTAAAATGATGATCAGATCAAAATAGATTTAAAAGAAGTCGAAAAGGTCATCGCAGTGTGGGACATCAAAAATGTGGTCGAATAAGTTTTTTGAGCCCTGCGCGTGTGGCGTTGTTCGAAGATCAAAAATTCCATCTTCCGGGGTCTCAATTTGAATAAAAGGTTCGATAAAGGTCATGACTGTTTGAGATGAGAGGATAAAAACTAAGGCGCGGTGATAATTGGCTACAAAAGCTACAAAAGCCCGTCTGATGGTCGAGTGCAGGCCTAATAACCACCCTTTTCATCTGAATTTGAGGCTTAAAATTTCACCGGTACTGTTTGAATCCAAGACTTTTTGACGAGCATCATTTTAATATCCTTCAAAATCCCGATATCATGGTAAAATATTTAATTGAACCATTTTTTTTTCATTAAAATTTAACATTAAAACCCAATTTCTCATCAAATGTGTCACAAAATTAATAAAATCACGTAAATTTTTTTCTTGTCACGAACACGAATATGCTAATTCACATTTGGAGTATTTGATTTTATTGGAATTTATTTCACGCACTCATCTCACACCCACATACACACACACACACACACACATGTTTAACAGTAAATGTCTACGTTTAAATTCCTATAATTTCATTTGAACAATAAACAAAATTGAATATGTGAAATAATAAAGGCAGGTAATCCAATTGAATCGTAATTGAAAATTACATAAATTTACGTTTTATGTTTTAATGTAAATTGTGTTTATAAGCACCACCATTGTTTCAATTCATATATATATGAAAATATGTGTGATATGAAATGAAATGATGATGATGACATAAGCAGAAAAAAAAAATTTTTGTATTGATAAGTGAAATTACACTTGAATTGGTACTTATTCTTCCATAATTCTATTTCGATTATGGGATGTTATTAAAATATCAAATATGGGTGTGTGAGTATTGTTTTGATCCTATTTTTTTCCCTTTTAAATTTATTTTCATATTAAAAGTGTGTTTTTGTTATTTAAATATTTTAAAAGTAGATAAGTGATAATCAAATTATTTGAAAATGAAAACAAAGAAGGCGTTTCCTATCTATATTTAAGTGGATTTGGCTTCACAGTAAAATTATGAATTGTGTTTACCTTGTCAAAAGGATCATTTTTCGGATCCTTTTTTTTGTTTATTTCTTATTTTGACATAACACATTCAAAAAATTCCGTTGAAGTAGGGAAAAATAATATTTTTCTTTTCACGAAATTGAGTGGAACAAAAATTTAACGTACTTGTCTACCTCAAGGCCTGATTTCAATTTACCAAAAAAAAAAATATGTGTATCTTAGAAGAAAGAGACACAAAAAAAACAATGATGTCATTTAATTTAAGGTAAGGAGTCCTATTTCAGTGATGCAACGAATTTTGATGTATAAAGTTAATTAAAACTTTTGTATATCATTTTTTTTTTGGTTTTTTTTTTCACAATGTTAACAACGGCCACCATCAAATTCTAAGAAATCTAATTAATTTCATGATACATTTTTAAATAGAATAACAAAAAAAAGCTGGGGAATAAAGATAAAGAAATGTGCTTTTAAGATGACGATGCGATGTTTTAATTTTTTAAGAAGAAATTTTTTTGTAATGTAAAAAAAAAATTATCTAAGACACATATTTTATGAAAAGGAAAGCAAAAAAGGACACTGGAATAAGAAGTAAAAACTCTTAAAACGCGTGTGATTATGAAAAAAATATCTTAGAGCGAAATTCGTCATTAAACAAAGTTTACTTTTTTCTTTTATTTGTAAGCGTGTGGATATTTTGGATGAAAATTTGATGACAATGAAAAGAATGAAAGATGTTTTTGTTTGATGAATAAAATAAGTTAAAAAGATACAAAAATAACGTTGATAAAAGATAACCAATATAATACAATTTGGTTTCAAAAAAATGGTTTTTCTAAAACCTTTCACTTAGATTAAAATAACACAATTTTCTTTCTTTCTTTCTTTTGCATGATTAATCCTTTAATTTTTTTTTCTCTCATTTCAAAAGTTTTCAGTGAGATCTCCTTGAAATTCTTCAGATAAAAATAACTTCAATTAATGTTACCTCAATTCCGCGCACTATCTATAAAAATTATCATTGTTATTAACAAGTTATTACTTTTTTTTTTTGCTTTTAACTTTAGAAATTTTATGATAACATTTTTCAGTAACAAAATTTAATTAAAATTAGCTTGAAGACTAAGATTAAAATTATAATAATTATAAAAAAAAGAAGCAGCGATTATGAGATAACCTTTTCCTTTTGTTTCTTGTTTTTTTTTCAAAGAATTTGGGTATCATAAATTGTGAAGTAATTTAATGATTAAATTACCAAAAGGTGACAAGAAATGGAGATTTATAATTTTTCTTGAAATTACTTGAAAGTGTTACGTTACATTAACAAATTTAGCGAGAGATGTCACGATTTCCATGAAAACACTTTGATTTTAAGCTTAAGATTATATTTCAAAGGAAAACTTACTCTAAGGGAAACTGACAGAAATTCTTTGGAAAATCATATCCAGGTGTCCGGTAAGGAGCTTTAAATATTTGGTAAAAGGCAACGAAATCCCCAACAATTTTTGACTATTTCAAGGAACTGGAGCCCAAAGCTTGAGTGTAATCTTACAAGCTTCTTTTCAAATTAAGAAAAAAATTAATGATGTCAAGCCCAAAACCCTTAAAATATGGTATCACATAATGCGGTTTGACGTAAAATATTCTTTTTGTAAGTATTTTTTCATTCTTCCCGTTTATGAAACACTCAAAAACTTAAGAAAATAAAATTACTTAAAAAAAGAAGATGTTTCATTTCATAATCAGTAGTTTCAATGGCACATTTCTCTAAAAACCATATTTAAAAAGTGCATTGCATTACATTAAATAGACATTTCCATTTTAAAGTTTTCCGGCTTTTTAATACTTTTAATTCATTTTTTTTAAATGTTTCTTTTTCCTTGAATTTTTTTGTATCGTTTATTTTCCTTATTTTATTTTAGTATCATATGCTACTCAAGGATTAATTTATTCCTGCATCGTCGTTCTAATTATCTTTTTTTATCCCTCTTTGAATGAGGTTTGAATGCAAATTTTTATAATATGAGAGCACTACAAACACGCCGAGAGTAACATTTGTTAGAAATAAAAAAATACATGACCAACATCGGATAAAAAGTGATAGTTTGTGTTGATTCACCACCACCAACATGAGTATCTACTAAGTTTATTACATTCTTGAAACCATCAGAAAAAAAAAGTTTTAATCTACCACATTTTTCTTGTCTGATATTCGTTTTTTTTTCTTCTTGTCTTTATAAATTTTTATGAAAAAAAGTTTATTTAATTTTTTTTTGCTTTTTTTAAATAAATTTCAAATGAAACCCTTTTTACCATAATTAATATTACACTAATTAATAACCTGCATAATCCTGAATGGTGCATCCAGTTCTTCGTCCATTGTACGCTCATATAAATTTTGTGGAAATTCAGGTGGTAAATCGTTTACATCTTTTATATTGATTATCACTGTAGTGGAATTTTCATTTAAACTATCGGATGCCACTAATGTTAGAGTGTACTAAAAAAAACAAAACAAACAAAAAAAGCCATGCAAAATAAAAAAAAATAACAACAATAATAGTAAAAAAATGAGAAAAAAAATAAATGGAAATAAAAATAAATGCACAACAGCTGCAATAAATTACTTATTATAAAAATACAACTTTGTTTTGAATGTGTGCTGAAAAGACTTTGAAAAAAAAATAACTCTCAAAAGAAGAAAAATTTATATGTATTTAGATGAATGATGAATAAATGAATATTTCAAGTTAAATATAGAGGAAAAAAAGGAAATGCCACATGTAGATGAAAAAAAAACACACACACACACATTCATTTTCCAATAACATGCAATCAAATCAAATATAAAATCAAATCAAATCGACATAAAGCCCAAACTTTTTTTTCCTTTAACGCTGAATATATTTCTTCATTTTTCTTTTTTTCAAGGAATGATGAAATGAAAAAATGCGAATATAATAAGGACGAATATAAAAAAATAAAGAAGATGTACACAGCATATGTGTTTTTATTGTATATATTTATTTTATTTTTTTTATTTAATTTGGGCAGAATTTGTATTTGATGAGGACAATATGAAAAAAAGTATGAGGGTTTTATGAGTGGAATTTAACTGTGCTTAGGTTCCTCTTGAAAAAAAAGGAAAGATTATAAACGAATAAAAAAATGATTTGAAGATGTATCACATGTAAGTTGAATGAATCTAATACATGGAAAATGATTAAGTTCTACACGCTTAACCCCTTTCAAGTGGAATATCAGTTTTTTATCGGAGTTTTACTGGTGGCTCACTTCCAAAGCAATCGTGACATGAAATTTACCGAAACAATTTTCTTCTATTGCTTACCAAGGAAAATTGCACACTCTAAATACATTTCCCGTCGCGGCTTCCCGTCGCTGGCCACGGGAGTTTACGACGGGAATTTTTTGTGCGACAGGAAATGCGACGGGAATTTTCAAAAGAAAAAATATAATTTTAAAACAAATTTTCCGTTTATGAGTAAAAAATCATGTTTTTGTACGTTTTAGGTAAAAGTGACCTGAAGCAAAGTTGTAGAGAATATTTCGGGCTACAATTTTGCTAAAATGACCAAGTCAATATTTCAAGTATTAAAAGGCCCAAAATTACAAAATACACAATTTCGGCCATTTTTTTGCCATTTTTGGTCTCGTAATAATTGAAATATTGACTTGGTCATTTAAGAAAAATTGTAGCACAAAATAGTCTTTACAACTTTGCTCCAGGACACTTTTACCTAAAAAATACGAAAACATGATTTTTATACTCCGAAACCGAAAAATAAGCCCAAAATTATCTATTTTGTCATTTTTGTCCTCTTAAAACTTGAAATATTGATTTGGTCATTTCAGCAAAATTGTAGCCTGAAATATTCTCTACAACTTTGCTTCAGGTCACTTTTACCTAAAACATACGAAAACATGATTTTTTTACTCGGAAACGGAAAAATTTGTTTTCAATTTATATTTTTTCTTCTGCAAATTCCCGTCGCATTTCCCGTCGCAAATTCCCGTCGCACAAAAAATTCCCGTCGTAAATTCCCGTCGCCAGCGACGGGAAGCCGCGACGGGAAA
>LN483832.1:43453-86372 GCA_900002565.1 Culicoides sonorensis
TTAAAGGTTTTTGTAGAGTTTCGTAAAGTTTTTCAAGAGTTTCGATAAGTTTTTGAAGGGTTTTCAAAGGTTTTTGAAGAGTTTCTTCGAGTTTTTGTAGAGTTTTCTAACTTTTGAAGAGTTTCACTAAGTTTTTGAAGAGTTCTGAAGAGTTTTAGAAGAGTTTCGATACGTTTTTGTAGAGTTTCGAAGATTTTTTTGAAGAGTTTCGTAAATTTTTTAAAGAGTTTTTTTAAATTTTTCAAGTTTTTGAATATTTTACTTGAGTTTTTGAATTTTTTTTAAAGAGCCTATTCGATATTCCAAAGTTTTGGTATTTCGTCTCAAAAACAGTCTATGACTAATTTCATTTCAGCATGAAATCATTTTACTTTGAATTGCATTTTGATAAAACACAAAAACCTTCATAGACTGCATTTTATTTGAAATCAACTACAAAACTCATCTCTGTGTGTTTTAAATTTAACTTTTTTTTTTTTTAAATATCTTTGTTGTTTTCATCGTTAGATCATTCAGAGATTTTAGCAAAATTAGACAATGAAATGTTTTAAAAGACAATAAAATAGACTGATGATACAGAGATAAGGAAATTTTGTTAAATGATGCATGGAGTTGAAACCATTTTAATTTGAATATGTATGTGAAGACTACACGTAAATGTTCTCTCTGATATTTTATTTGATGTATAACGTTCGTTGTTAAGTTCAAAAAGATTTAGCCCTTAAAGTATAATTTATTTGATGCATGAGTTTAAATTTAACATTAAACAATAATTAAAATAAAATGGTGTTAATTTTTCTCTCTCCTTCTCTCTCTAACTCCCTCATTGTATATCATTCTCAATTTATGACAATAAACAAAGACAAGTGTATAAGTGGGTGAATTGTTACTTAAATATGATATCTCAATGTTTTCATATAATTTAATATAATATAAATAGCAAAAAGACATACATTTGCATTCAAAATATGTATAGTAAACATAATAATGCCAGAAAATACATCAAACAGATCTTAAATTTAAATAAACATGCCTTGGGAGGTGCTTCTGACATATACAAATAAACATTTGCATTTAAAAAGATTAATGTGTCAAAATTTAAGGATGTTTTTTTTTATTATAATGTTGTTCTTTTATTAACTTTCTTTGTAAACATTTTTTTTCGAAATATGTGTGAAGACCATTAAAAGTGTTATCCTTGTAAATGTTCCTTATTCATTATCAAAAGACTCATTCTTGCGTATTGAAAGCCACCACTTGTGAACAAACATATTTTATGCAACAATGATTATGTTATGATAATGGTCATCATGCGTGTAAAATGCATATAAATTTTACATTTATATATTTGCTGGTTCGGCATCAAATTGTTTACATTCAACAAAGCGTATATGCGACTTGTTCGTTTCTGTTGGTTTAATTTTAATTATGATTATTTTGATGTGTGACAAATTGATGCATAAATTAATTATGAACATTCAAACAGTGTTCTGTTAAATTATAATTAAAAAAAAATGTGTGTGTTTGGCATACCACAAAGTATCAAGCTACTAGTTTGAGGTAAAAAATATTTGAATTGAGATGAAAGGAAAAATTGAATTTTAGGAGAAACTTTTAAAGAATTACCACCATTTAACCTTACTGAAATCTGATAGTCGAACTTGGCATCTATGAGATGGATTGCGTTGCGTTCACCACTAAGCTATAACTATGCACAATAGGGTACTGATCCAGTGCCCTGTCACGTAGGGCTTCCGTGGAAAAAACCATAATTTTGTAAGTTAATTAAATTGAGTACTGCTAATTCAAATTATTATTTTTAATCACAAAACATATTTTGCGGGATAAGCACAAACAACAGCAAAATATCATACAAAATACAAATAACTCAATACATTTTAGCTGTGGGCGACAAAATGCAAAATTTTGTTATTTTTCATGTATTTTACATAATATCATAAATATAGAAAATAAATTATTCCAATATTTTGTATATGTTCCTGCTTATTTCCTTTATTCATCAATATCCAATATTTGTTCATTAAAATTATTGAAATTTTTTTTGCAGTTATTTACAATTTTGATCTATAAAAATGAAATTTAAACATCTAAATTTGTTATTAAAATTTCATATATTTTTGTAAACATTTCCTTTTCTATTTAATTTCATGTTGTATGATGTATGAAAAGTTACTTTCATTGAATTGTTTTTTTTTTGAACTGGTTCATTTAAATTTGTTACAAGTACAAGAACACTCCATTTTGCTCTCTTCTATGAGTACACTCATGTAAAATTTTATAATTTGAATTTTATGAAAAACTTTTCTAATAAAATAATAAATATAATAAGTAAAGTAAGTTATTCAATTAATTTGTGTATGTTTTTATTTGTGTTTTGTTGTTAACTTTTGAATAATCAATTTAAAATGTTTAAAAATTTACGTCATTTTTGGAGCAGAATTAATATAATAATTAAATAATTGAAAGAAAATTTTTTTTTGTCTTGTTCAAAATTTGGTCGTGCTACCATAAATTGAAATGTAGTCAAAAAAGAAGAAAAAGTTGAGTTTGACGCACTAAATCAAGCTTATCAAGGCAAACATTTTTGATTAGCGCTTTTAACGCTTAAAAGTTCATATAAGCTAAAATGGAAAAATTTTCATCCATGTTGAATCGTACTTATTCTTATTCTGTTTCCTTCTTCATTTCTACGAATTCATTATCTTATCTTATTCAATTTTATTAAAATTCGCTGACTGGCCCCGAAATGTATGCAATGCGAACAATTTATTATAAAAATAAATTTCATTATTTTTCTTTTTTTATGCTCATCATTCATCGACACGAAAAATGTGTAAATTATTTATTTTTTCTACCTCTCCTTTGAGCTGCTGTATTAGAGTTTAGAATTTTTTTTTGTCAATATTTCAGACAAGGTAAGTAGAAATTATCATAGAATTAGAAAATTGTGTGATATTGCATAATAAAGGGATTTTAACTGTAATTTTATAACACAACGAAACGCAGAAGTGACAGCAAAATTTGTATTACAGCGTTTCGAGGTCAGTACAATATTTTCACTTTATAATTAAATTATGATTCGCTCACAAAAAAAAGGAAAGGTTAAGAGTATCTTTAAAAAAAATAAATAAAATGTGTGCAAATGAAAATAAATTCACAATAAAAAAAAGTTAATTGTACGGAATAATAAGCCAATTATTTTCTGTCTTGTCAAATCTGTGCCTCGTCGCATTTCATTTTATCATCAAACATACAGCATTTTTTTTTGTTCATCTCAGTGAATGAATTTCACAAAAATTTACATGATGAATTACGATAACTTCTCATCTGCTGTGAATGTTGTTGCTGTGCCTGTTCTAGTCATATCTAATCCAATAAATGTAAGGCAGGTGCAAATAAGTTTTTTTTCTGTTTGCGTATGTTTTGGTTAAATGAAATTCATTTTATACTTTGGGTTTAAAAGGATATTAATTTAAGGTTATACCGAAAGAATTTTTCTCGGATACTGAATTTGATACCAAACAAAATTACAATGCAAAGCAAAAAAAGAGCGAGAAAAAAAGGTTTCATTTCCCCGTATTTGTTAATTTGATTTTGTCTAAATGTACGCTCATTTAATTTGTTTTATTTTTATGAATTCTGCGAAAAATATTTCTGAGATTTTTCATTTTTATTTATCTCTTTTTTTTTACATTTAGCATCGTATTTAGTTAATTTGATGCCTTTTATAAGTACACGTTGAAATTCCATACCAAAAATTGTTTTATTTTCCTTTTTTTTATATTTCATAAATAATTGGATGAATTCTTGTATAAGAATTTAAATGTTTTTTGACAAAATCATCAATCTTGTATGATTTTATTTAAAATTTACATTTAACTTAACTTTTACAAGACGATCGACTGCGGCCTTTCTGGCATTTGCAAATAGTCAAAATATGCAAAATGAATGAAAGTTAACATGAAACGCTTAAAATTTCTAAAATTAATTTTGAGCCTCAACTCTTCTGAAGCTTAAACGGGCATAAATTTGATTGAATTTAAACTAAAAGGACAATTTGTAGAGCAAGCTGGAACATGAGTGTCACTTTGACAGCTTATATCAATCAATCGATCTCTTTGTCTCGTGTTCAACAGGTGAGGTCCCGCGTTTTACCCTTCCACGTGCACTTTGTTATAATTAATCAAATTTCCATTCAACATAATTGATGAAAAAAGACCATTTTGAATGATTAACATTCCACCTTTCAATCCGAAATATTTCGAGTAGATAAATTATTCAAATAAATATTAGTTAAATGATTCAAAGTAGGTCAAGCACCATCATTATCATAAACAATGTTAGTACAAACCAGAGCCTTATTTAATTTATGTTGTTCATTTATGATATTTGTACATCTAAACTCTCACAAATAAAAGGTAAATTGTTCACTTTTCTATCAATCATGCTAAGCATTAACATAAACGCTCCTAGGTCACTCTTAAAATAACATGATGCATCCTTATTTTGTTCAGAGAGATAAAAAAAAAGCTACATAAAGGTATCTCTTGATGAACTAATTAACTCAAATGTAGTTGTAGTGTAAATTTATCATAAAATGTAGTTGCAACATTGCCATTATAATTAATGCTTTTATGTGATGGGACGGGTATTTTGATCTTGTCACAACAGGAAACACATTTTATCATATTGCTAATTATTCATTATCATGATAGAAACTGGATGAGAATTTCTAAAACTTGGTCAGAATCAAGTCAAGCATAAATTTTAAATGATTTTTTTATGTGTTCATCATATTTCATCATAAATGCTTTTGTTTTAAACTTTAATTATCTATCCATGAGTAAAATTGAGGGACATGAAACGATTTGAAAGGTAATTAACATGGTCAGAATATCCTGACACATGAATTTCAATGTATTCAAATGTGAAATAATTGATTTTCGCTAAAAGGTTTCGGTTTCCTTACTAGATTTTGAATTCTCGAATGTTATCTATCACAATCTATCAATTGAAGTAGCAAAGTATCACACATTAAATTAATGAACAAATTCTACCATGTTAAACATGATCCCATTTCAAAAGATGCATGTTTAATGTACAAAATTCATCATTAGAATTAGTTAACGTAAAATTCCCGGAAATGGACATACATTGAAAATGAGATGTAATCAATCTTACATCACTCCATCGTATTTTTATTTTAATCCACTAATTAAAAATGTATTGAGAGATGGGATTATAAAAAAGAGACCAATACAAAAACCATAATATCATGTATTATGGTAAAAACTTTATCGTATAAATAGGGAAAAATAAAAATTAATTGATAAGAGATACTCATTTCAAAGGGTATTCACTTTTTCATGTGCATGAAATGCGAAGAGAAAATTGTAATCTTGCTTTAAGAGCTATTAAATCAACTTCTAATAAATATAAAAATTTAAAACACATACATTTATAAAAGTGATTTTATACTTAAAAAGCCAGAAATTTATTTGTATACTGTGCATTATGTGTGAAAAGTTAGATAAAATTGCTTGCATGGTCCAATGTACGAGTAGTTCATGAGAAGTTTTAAACAGTTTTTGAGAAAGGAAAATTATTATTATATTGTTCGGAATATTGTGTGAAGATACAGTTTTTAATAGCCTTTTAGTGAGATGGCACACTTGCGTAAAAACCAGCTAAAAGTTGGAAATGACCGAGGTTGCTAAAAAACCGTGCATCAGCCGCTTTGATTTGTAATGAGCAGACTATTTTGAGGAGTTTATTAAAATAAATATCTAGCAGCCCCTTTGATTTATGAACAGCAAACTATTACAAGGGAGGTTGCTATGAAAACTATCCAGCTACCCCTTTGACCGATACTTTAAATCACTACTTAAATAGGCAATTTAATTTCAATATTCAATGCAAATTTAGCCCAACTGTGTTTTAAATATAAAATTTATTATTCCCTAACAAAAGACTAAGCAGTGCAAAAGCATGCCACAATATTTAACCAAACATAAAGTGTGAGCGTGTTTCCCTTCTTACTTATTTTCCGTTCTGAATTTTAAAATATTATTTTATTTTAAACACATTTTATAGAAAACTAAACATAATAATAATAGTATAAAACCGAAAAATTATGTTCTTCAAGCTCTATGTGCGTGTATCCTTTTAAATAGCCATCACTTTTATCATCATGCTTTGAAAAAACCACTTTTATGTGTATTTAATATAAAAAAAATTTATTTGTCTATGAACTTTTATACAAATAATTTGAGTACACACACAAATAACCATATTTATTTCGCTTCAAGCGATTGTTCAGTTTTAGTTTTGTTTCAAATTTAAAAAGAAAAATTATTTTTTATTATATTTTTACACAATCTGGTTATATTTCATACAAAAAAAAATAATAAGATGAAGAGAAAACGATGATAACGCCTACTGTTACTTTCAATTACACTGAATTGAAATCCACAAAAATATGATTTAACTCCATAATAAATAAAATAATAAAAAATGATTTTTTTTTCGGAGAAAGTTTTGAATTGAAATGGCATGGCATTGCTAGAGGCATGAAAAATTTATCTCTTTATATAAATGTGTCTAAATAAAAATAATAGAAGCCACATTCGCCAATTCAGCTTTCTGACATATGCATACAAATTCAATGGCTTACCACTTGAAGCATCGTTGTACAATTTTTTATTCTCTCGCTCACTTGATTTGCATTCAAAAGAATAAACAAATAATAAAAATATTATGTATAAAAGAAAACCATCAAAACATACACACACACAGAAATAAAATATATGCAAGGCCATTTATTTTGCATAAGAGGAAGTGAATACTTTATCATGAGCATCATCATTTTTGCATAAATCTCCATTTTTATTTATTTATCTCTGTTCAAAAAGTATTTGCAACACATACACCAATAAAACAAATATTCAAACTTTTCATAAAGTGATGTCTAATTCAGTGCACTATCATGTATCTCAATTTGAATTGCCCAGTTCAACAAAGAAATTCTAGATAATTTCACAATCACACAATAAAACATGGAAAAAAATCAAACAGAAAAATTACTCACATCGCTGCTGGGCATGAAAGACCAGACTGAGTTCAAAGAACATCAATGCAAAAAAAAAATGATGATAATGATGACAATTTCAAATAAATTCTTTTGTTCTTAATTTTTTTTAATGCCCACGGAACATGAAACCAAGACAAAAAAGAAACATATCACCGAGTAATTAAAAATAACGAGAGATTTTGCATTGCAATTGCATTCCCTTTAACACACTTACACAAAGAGGACACAAATTATTTGATGATACTTTTCAATAATAAAAGTGAATTGCTATCAGCTACACAATGATAAGTTTTGGACGGACAAATTACATTGGAATCAAAAATTGCAATTCTATGAACTCGAACACACACACACTCACAAATATTATTCAATTTTATGGAACGATGCATGATGTGCGAATGATTTGTGCGTTGTCGGTTAAAAAATAAAAACAAAATTCGTATTCGTTTGATATATTCATTTGGTATTAAAGGAAAATCTCAAATAAACCTGGAACAAGTGCTATCAGTGCTTGCATTGATTTATTGATGATGAACAAAAAAAAAAGAAAAAAAATACATGAACGAACAACTGAATACAAAAAGGGAATTATTTACTGCTGATGGCATTGTTTTTTTGTTTCAATGATTTTTTTTTTTAGCTTGATTTTAAAGCTGGTTAAACCTGAGTATATGCTATTGAGCTTAAGGGAAATTTATCGGCCCTGAGCCCTTTTGCGGAGTGAGTCTGAAAAAAAAGATCAGAAATGATCTTCCAATTGGACAAAAAAGACATCAGGAAACTGATGGGTCTCGTAACAACCTGCCTTTTGCGCAGCCATCTTAGAGGATGAAACATCAAAGCATATTCTGTGTGAGTGTGAAGGCTAGAGTGAGGATTCGCTACTTCAGAGAGGGCTTTCCATCTCCTTTTACTGTAGTTAACACAGACCTTAAGAAAATGGGGTTTCTCTCATTGTTTTTGTCTTGTTTTTCATATTTGAGTGCGTTTTTTTAATTTTTCCAGTTCTCAGTAATTTTTAAAGATTTTTGAGTACTAGTCACCCCTTGATAACTCACATTTTCAAATTTTTTTCCATATATTTTTTTATTGTTTCAAAATAATAGTACACCTGACGGGGATTATATTTTCGAATTGTTCCCATCATCGATTAGCATTCTATTTGAGAACATGCTGCGATAATGGATGTAATCTGATATTTTTATTGAATGTACTCGCACTCAATTAAAAAATTGAAAATTGAAAATTATCAATTTTTAATGATTTTAATATTTTAATATTTTTAAAAAATATTGTCTCTTTGAATATAATTTTTAAATTAAAAAAAAAATCTCAATAAACTCCTCTTCGTTTGCTTATAAAATTCATTCAAGCAGAAGGTTTTTGTAAAATAAAGTCAACCCATAGAAATAGCATAATAAATAGAAAACCCAGTATATTTTATTACAAAACATATTTCATGGTTCATTCAAATCCTATTGAAAATTGCTTTTTTTGAATGTATGTGTCGGTTTGTATTGAAATAACTTTGAATAAACATGAAAAAGGGGTAATCTTTCATCAATGAACCGAAAATGAATATGTAAATATAGGTTTTTGCTTCATATAATTCATATAAATATCAGAAATAGACAGGGAAAAAAACGGATTATAGAATATGTTACATATGAGTAAATAGTATTTATGATAAAATTTTTTTTGTTCAAAAAATCTAGGAAACGCTTTGAATCGATTGATTCACTTTTTCTATAGAAAATGTTATTCATAATAGAATCAAAACTGAAACGTATTGTTTGTTTTAGGACAAAAAAATGAGCTCATTCGAAGCGTAGGTGTATTTTAAATGAATACAGATACAAAAACCAGGGAAAAAAGAGTTAAAGGGAGAAAAAAAAAGATTGATCGTCTAATGTGTTTGATGATCTGTGAAAGCCTTTTTGTCATGTCATGTATCAAATCATCGTCATAATACATCATAAAATGATGGGATAAACATGGGATTTGGTCCCTTATCAAATTGAGCGTCATCATACCTGATATTTAATTTATTCATATTTTTCCATTTTTGACCAGTAAATAAAAGGGAAGCTTTTTGAAGTGGAAATTGTTTTGATTTGAAAAAAAAACCGTTAAAATTTGACTTGTGAATTAAAATGTTGTAGACAAAAAATTTAATTACGTTTTTTTTTAAATAAATTAAGCGACACCTCCTCACGTAATCAAATTTGACTCAAATTTCAAGCATATTTTGATGGTTTGAGTTCAAAAATTCATTATTCATAATATGAAGTTTGCTTAAATTGAAATCGCGAAATTTTTAGAAATCGTGGAGTTTTGGAAATTGCAGAAAAGAGAAAGATGATGAGAAAAATCGCGTAAGAGAGTGGTAGAAATGAGTAAATTAAAATACAGGTGAAAATGAATTGCAAAATATTTATGAAATGTCTTTCAATGAATATTTCGAGATAACTACGCTTAATATTCCTCTGCATAAAAAATGAGGGAAAAGTTTTCATAAAAAAAGGATAATAAAGTAGTTTAAAAGCTTTTTAAAATCATACATGATGATAAATTATGCACATATATTTATATTTCTTTTATTCTCTTAAATACATGAGGAAAAAAATTTGTATAATTTATCTCTAAAATTTTATTTTATTTAAATTTCAAAAAAAACGCATGCAAGCATAAATATTTTTATATGTGTATTTGTGTTTGTGTGTGTTTGCGTGTGTGTGTGGTGTTAAATAAAATAATAATCATAATAACATAAAATCGTATAAATTTTTATTTGTTGCATACCAACGTGAAACTTTTTTAGGTGATTTTAAATTAGCTTTTTGTCTCCTCTTATTTACATACATAAATAAATTTTTCTCGAGTACCATAAAAAAATATACAAGAAATACAAAAAAATAAAACCACAAAACAAGGTGGATGTTTGTTTAAATGAGAAATAAATAACATAAAAAGAGAAAACTAATTTCAATAATGGACTTTTGATTAGGATACTTTCTTGTTTGTTTTATGTAAAAACATAATTTGTTTATATTTAATTTAAAGGAACAGAGAAATAAATTAATAGAAAACGGACATGAAGAGACAACAAGTGAGCAATTATTTTGTCATACATCATGAGAAATTTTTGCTTAACATTTTACTCTGAAAATTCAAAAAAAAAAAATGAAAAGCAAAGTTTTGTTGCTTGAAAATGAATAATTTTATCTTGGCTTTCATTTAAAATGAAAAAGAAAAATGTTTTCAACTTCACACTTAACATCTTCCTTTTATATTTTAATTTAAAACATTTTTTTTTTACTTTGGTTTTATCTCACATTAAATCAAATAAATTTAACTTTTATTTAACAAAAACTTTTTCTTTTGCATCAAAATCAAAATTTTGTTTCTAACCACAATTACTTGTAAGTTACATGAAAAAAAAACCTGACACTAACAAGCAAGCACACAAAATTGTCATTTTATTTCAATTCAAAGAAATTCGGTAACATGAGTGTTACAAATGTAGATGTGTCATGTAAAAATTTTCACTTTTAAATTGGACATAATTTGTACTCTTTATGCATACAATCAATTTTCTCTCGTTTCATTTTTTTTTTGTTGGAATTTGAATTTTTGAACCTTTTTAAATGTCAGTCAGAAAACTTTGTCTGTACATTTTATTTTGTTGCATGTTTATCATTTTAAATATTTATGTATGACCTGTTTTTTTTTTTGTATTTCTTTATAAAAAAAGCAAATTGAATGTAAATTTCACTGTGTATTATTTTTCTGTAGCAGTAAAAAAAAAGGATCAGGTGTTATTTTTCCATAGATGATTTTCTTGCATAGTTTGTGGCTCGAATAAGATGCCCTGTCGGAAGTAAACTCCTGAATTTCAGGAGATCAACTCCTTTGAGGTAATGTTCAGAAGTTATAAAAAAATAGTTTTATAAAATTCAAAACGTAGAAATGAAACAAAATTTAAATCAATTAATTAATTAATGGTAATAAAAAATCTAAAATTCAAAATTCTTAAAAAGTCAAAAAACTCAAAATTTTCAAAAAAAAAAAATCAAATTTTTTTAAAAAGTCATAAAACTTAAAATATTCAAAAAGTTCAAAAGGAAAAAAAAAATCTTAAGAGTAATTTTCACAAGATATCGAATTCCATTTCCAATGGAAATTTTTGATCGATGTGTTTGAATTAAAATTAGATGATTAACGCGAAAAAAAAGTGGTCTTTGACTGAATGTCGGCCATTTGAGTATGGCAGATTTTGGCAATTGATAAAATCGACAAAATGGAATAAAATTTTTAAAAAATTTTTAGTCTTAAGATTTTTTTAATTTTCTGTAACTTTTTCAATATTCTAAGTTTTATGACTTTTTAAAAAAAGTTTTTAAGTTTTTTGATTTTTTTTGAAATTTTGATTATTTCGACTTTTAAAAAATTTTGAGCTTTTAGATTTTTTACTTCCATAAATTAATTAATTGATTTAAATTTTGTTTAATTTCTACGTTTAAAATTTTATAAAACTATTTTTTTATAACTCCTGAATTTCAGGAGTTAACTCCTATTCTTCAGGAGTTGAGCTCCTGAAATTCAGGAGTTTACTTCCGACAGGGTGTAGCTCAAAAAATTTGCTTTTTTTGCTAGTAATTCGAAAATGTATGAATTTAGTACAAAATTTTTCAAAGTGACGGAAACTTATTTTTTCTTCAATGAAACAAGTCCCATCGAAATGCACTTTTTCAAGCCGCCCAATGCTTAGAATTTTCAATTTTTTATAATCAATTACACAACTTGTATCATGTAACATGTAAAAGTCTATTAAAATTCTAAAGTGATTACTTTACTTTTTTTTCTACTTCAAATGAATTGCAATTATCTTTTCCAGCTTACACTTTGATCATATTATGTTGCGATGGTGATCATCTCTTGCATTACATTTAACAATTTTTCATAAAACTTTATTTATTTATTTTTCTTTTTTTTGAAAGTAACATAAAATGTCTGTTAATTTTCTCATCATAATTATTAACTTTTATGAAACATCATTAAAAATTGTTTAACTTTTCTGACTCTCTCACACATATAACGTTTTTTTCCTTTTTTTTTTGTGAAGTCACTCTTTACTCACAGATAAAGAAAAAGAAAACAGAAGTTAATTAAAAGTTATTGGAACTCCAAAGAAAATCAGTGCTCATATTAAATTTATTTCACCAGAACATTTAGAAATTAAAATCGCCTATGATTTCATGATTTACAGAGTTTTTCCCTAAGTGATAACGATTTTAAAGCGTAAAATATAAAACTTTTTTTTTTTAAATTCAGAATAAAAAAAAAAAAAATTGCGATAAAAATAAACTTTTTTCATTTTATTTAAATTAAAAAGTTAACTTTTTCCATCAATGAACTGTGCCCTCATCCTTTTTTTTCATGATATAACATTAAAGTCAAGTACTCTTGAGAACCAGTGAGTGCAATGTTTATCATTAAATATTTATGATAAGACACACTTTTTTTCTGAATATTTACATTCATTCTATGGCTTTTCATGATTTTTTTTCTTTTACATGTTCGTATTTTTTTACTACAAAAATTTCATCGAAATTATATGAAAATGGTCTGAATCCTAATCAAATACAAATTTTTCTCTCAGTAAATTGAGATGAAATTAAGTATAAATTTAAAGGTAAATTTCAATGGTCCTTTTTTTTATAAAGGAACATGAATGAACTTTTAAAAATGGATTTAATTGAATTTTTTTTGAAATTGAATATGGAAAAAATTTAGATCATTTAATGTCTGTTTTGGACATAAATTTCCTTTAGAACTCGAGTAATTGAAATGATTTTTATTTTATTAAGCACATACATGTCATTACATTTCACTTTATAACAATAAATTTTTTAGCAAATTCAATTTATTCATAACCTTTTCCATGAAAATGAGAGGCATTCTTTTATGATCATAATAATATGAATTTTTTTTTTGTAAAGATATAAATTGCGGTAAATACACTCCTTTTTTCATTCAACGAGTTAAAAATAAAAATGTTAAAATATAATAAAATACAATAGAGAGAAAAATAGGAAGCAAAATATGTACTTATAAATTGAATATGCTTCAAAAATACTTTGAAATACATTGTATGAGAAAAATATTTTAACCACAAAAAAAATACATATATTTTTACACCTTTGCCATGTTTTGAATTTCATACACACACAGATATACACATTATCAAGTTATAATATTTTCAATATACTTTAAACCACAAATACAAGTAAATTCACAAAGAAAAATCGACTTGAAACATTCATACTCTGTGTTTGTGTGTGTGTGTGTACTTCTATTTATATGACAAGCAATTGTAGTAAAACGAGAGCGATATAAGAGGAAGTTAATGTAATGTTCAAGTGCTAAATTTAATTTACTTGAGCTTTTCACAATGTCATTTCACTTTGCTTTTCCACTTCGTTTTCATTTGCTTTACAATTCATCAGGTAAGTGATGCAGACATGGGTTAAGTAAAAAAAATACAGATAAAATGTGTATTGAATCAAATAAGAAAAAAATACCGAGTTTGGTTTATTTATTTATGTTTTTTTTGAAATGACGTAGACTTTTTTATTTATTGTATTGAAAGTGTGATAAATTAATAAAAATATTTGAATGTACCATAAAATGATTAAATTACGTCATTATTTGATTAAATACGATTTTAAGGTTCTTGCAGATCAGATCAGATCAGATTTATAGGCGGATATTAAGCCTGCACTCAGGCTATCACAGTGGCCATGCCAGAATGGCCGTAGTCGATCGTCTTGTAAAAGTTAAGTTTAACGTAAATTTTAAAGAAAATAATATGGAATGCCAGGGCCGTTAATAATTTTTAATCCGCCCTGGGCTATCTGGGGGCCCATTGTGCATACCCGTTATCATCATCCGAAGGACATAGCTTTGCAAACATGTCCATCAAAAGATCACAGTGGGCTGTTTTGACTTTGCTTTATTCAAAAATTGATTAGCGCTGATATAGGGCATCAATCAGAACTCACCAGATGGCGGTGTCTTTTTTTTTGGTCATTTAAAAGGTTTTTTTTGAAAAAAAGTTTAAAGCACAAAGTCGTGACTGCTATAATTAATTGAAAAAATACCAAATTTTCTAAAATATGACCTTGAAATGTCCGTAAAGAAGACCAGATGGTGCAGGTGACAGTTTTTAACTTTCCTAGATGGCGTTAAGTGCTTTGATGTCCTTCAATCATACGAGTTAATGGCGTTAAATTTAGCTTAAAAGTTAAGAATCTTTAATTTCAATTAATCATTTACTTTATTCTCATTAATTTAGTGATTATTTTAGAATAGTCTGATTTTGAAAGGTGATTGAAATGTAATTGTTAAAATTACTGAGAAAAATTTATAATTTAATGAAGTGAAATGTCATTTCAATTCAATTTCAAGTTTTAACTCACTCAAACTTTTATATGTAAATTTAAAATCAATACAATTCATTTTATTTCCGAATAAATTCAAGTGTTCGAGTGTTACGACGAATTGTTACGAGAAATTTCCTTTTGTGAATAATTGAATCAAATTCTTAAAATAAAAAATTAATTTTTTAAAAGATGTTTGTAATCGTGTGTAAATTTATGAAAGAAAGAATAAAGTGCATGAATTTTCTTTTAAAATGTATACCAAATTATACGACAAAATAAAAAAAAAAGGTGATTGAAAATACATTATCGTTCAAGTTAAATCTGTTTAAAATGGTTTTTTCTCTTCATATTTTATATATTTTTTTCACCTTATTTTTCTTTCACCAAAACCAACTAAACTAAACATAACATATTTTCCCATAAATGAAATAAAACATTCATACTATAGCACATTTTACCTTAAATCGGTTTCATATAACATTACACTGTAAGTCGAAAATGCCCTGCCGAGCTATTTCATGGAATCAATTTCTACGGGCTTACAATTGAGAGCAATTAAAATGATTTCTCGAATAAAATACACACACTGTGGTCAACCATGGACCCTACATTACTGTACCTTTTGCAAGTACCTTACGGGACATTTTGAGATTACAGTGCATGAAATAATGTGAACGTTAAAGTATGGGTGAGTGAATGTGAATTGATGATAAAGAAGAAACATGATGGCTTTTTAACCGTTGGTTGCTTATTTTATCAGGTTTCTTTTCTTTGTACTGTAAACTTGTAACCATAAGGAATGTTTATCTTTTTATTTGAAAAACAAGTGAAAGTACAACATTTATACGTAAATTGATTCGATTTACAGGTAATTTTTATAAAAAAAATATGTATAAAAGTAACATGCATTTTGATAGTAAATTTAAACTTTTATTACATTTTATTACTCAACTAAAGAGAGAGATGAGATTAGATTAGAAAAAAAAAACATTAGCTGTAATTGAATTAATGTTTGTATTTTATATTTTTTTTTATAAATTGATTGTTTCATGTTGATTGCTGCACTTTTTTATCCTCAATATCATCAAATGTAATCTCTTTCATTGTTAAATGTTTTTATAACAAGTTGTCTTTGTTTATCTCATTTTTTTTAGTTGTAAAATAAACAAAATAAAGGAATAAATGAAAAATTTCTGTTTACTTACATTCATCATGATCTTTTGCAGTAACGGTCAAAACAGTGTGTTGTATATCCTCGTTTTCATCTACTTCTGCTTCGTACAAGGCCTTGTCAAAGTATGGTGGATTGTCATTCTTATCAGCAATTCCAATACGGATGAATTTTGTAACTGTTTTTGATAAAATAAATAAGAAACGATTAAAAATAAATACAGATAAATTTTTTATTAAAAGATTTAATCTTCAGGAGTAGGAAAAGAAAAAAATATGATGGAAATGTGAGTACATTGAAATTAAAATTGATGGAAAGTTATTTTATATTTGACATCAGTTCATTTTTTTTTTGCATTTAATAGGGCTCGTGTCGTTTACTCATTGGAATAAATTAAAAATATACTCTATGAATGCAAATTCGCTCTTAAAAGTCAAAAACAAGACTTATAATATTGAACAAATTTTTAATTTACAGACTTTTCTTGTTTCTGAAATTAAATCGATGAGGAGAAATATTCTAATTCACTCTTAAAAGTTTGAAATAAGAATATGACTTAAAATAAATCAATAAACTCAAATAATGACGATAACTGCCGTTTTTAACATTCGTCCAATATTTCAACTTCACTTTTTTTTCCTCATACGAGACAAACCATCCAATTCTTTTTTATAAACAAAATGTTGTACCTGTTATGGATTTGTTCTATTCTATAAAAGAAAAACAAAACATAAATATTAGTATCAACAAGGAACAATTTTTTCCACATTGATGTGAGTTCCAATCCTATCAATATCAATTACTTGCAGGTGTTGCGTTGCAGTATAAATTTGTATTTTTTTGTTATTAAACGAAAAAAATTGATGCATTTTTGCATTGAGAGGGAAAAAATTGAAACATTGAATAAGGTAATACTAAAATTTATTGGAAACCATTATAATAGATTTTCCTTTAAAATCCGGATTGGTCAATATGTGTTGTTTAGCAAAGCATCCATCAATTTAAAGGACACTCATTTTTCAGGATATTAGTATTCAATATTTTTTTTTTATAGGAGGATTTACTCTTTAAATTTAATGAAAATATTTTTTCTTATTTTTTGTAATTTAAATCAATATAAAAATTTTAAATCAAAATAAAATCCTGGGTATAAAATTGAAAATAAGAGAACAATGCACCCTTAACAGTCATGACCAAAATTTAAAAGGAAATACAGTTGAGGCCGGAAATTTATAATAAATAACTCGGAAAATTTATTTATTTACACGTAAAATATAATAACATTCATCTCTTGCATTTACCTTCACATATTGTGAAATGAAATAACAAGAAGAAAAAAAACAGCAACAGCGACAACAAGAACAATATTAATGCCCAGGTACGTTGATATAACAACACAAATATGCAAGTAAGGCAATAAACAGGTTGTTGTCAGCTTTTTCCAGATAATTTTTCTCATAAGATAGATCAGCAGAGTAATAATAAAAGAATAAGCAGTTGTTCAACAGAAAAATAGGACATCACTTAATATAAAAAATATTTTTTTTTCTTTAAAAAATGAATGGAATGATAAAATAAAAATAATAAAAATGTAAGAGAACATTTTTCATCTAAATAAACTTTTCTTTTATTATTTTTATCAAGTAAAGTTATATTATTTATATATTTTCCTTATATTTATGATGACAATTCAAGTTTTAACTGTTTATTTTTCTGACTTTTTCTTTAATGAAATAAGGGTTACTGTTATTATTCTTTTAATGAAGGGAGTTAAAACAATTCTGTTTTTTTAATTGGAACTTCTTAAATTCGAAAACATTAAAAAAAAAATCTTCCTTAGAACTTTTAATAATTTAAGATATACAAAAATTACAAAAACTCTTGAAAATCTTTCTCTAGGGTCTAATTCAGTCGGGTTCAATGCGTAACAAACCGTTGATAAAATTCAATCTTAAATGAAATAAATGATCGCATTTTGTATAACCAAATCGACTTCAAAAGACATTTTTTTGAAAAAATTACATTAGTTTTGAAAATTTTTATACAAAATTCAAATTTTAACACAGGTCGCGTATTACTGAAATAGCACAACTGCTCACTATGAAGCACATTTTTCAGAAAATAACGGAAAATGTGTTCCAAAATCCTTTTTTTTTCTTCTTTTCCTTTCATTTGTTATACTTTTCATTTAAAACGTACTGAGGTTTTCATCGACCTTTTCAATGACCTTGATATCCTCAAAAATGATTTTTTTTTCAGGTTCGTTGTAAGCTGCTTAGTAGGCTGTACAGAACATCAACGACTTTAACATTAACCTTTCCTTCGCTGTTTTTCAATTTTTTTCTCCGTGTTAATCACAAAATTTGCTCTCAGCGCCATCTGGTGAGTTCATTCGAAAAATCGAAATATCCTACACAATTAAATTTCCTTCTAATCTGTTAATACATTGAGGACTTAACACGACTTTTGCTGAAATTGAATTTACAGATCGATGGAGAATTTAATTTTGCAGCAGGTGGCGCTGTGATCGAATTTTATGATTTTCTCAGAGAAACAAAATATTAAAACAGTAAAAATAAATGAGAGCCTTCAATAATCTTTGGAGCGTGTTTAAGCGGGTGTAGGAAAAAAGAAAAATACCTTTTAGTGGATGTTAAAGACGTTGATAATGTCGTCGAAAATTTCAGTCTGATTCAATTTCAAACATTTCCATTAAAATTTCCTTCCTGTTTTCATCGGATACGCATGTTGTACATTTTAAACACATTAATATTAATAAATGATAAATATTAATGTTGCTCATCTTCGATGTTTTTTGTTATTATTAATATTATTACTTGTATCGATAATCGAACATTAGTGTATGATCCCAAAAAAAATTGCATTAAATATTTCCAGTATAATAAATAAAATGATATTGTTATTGTTGTTGTTGTTGTTGTTGTAAATACAGTTCATATTATGGTTTTTAATGGATTATTTTATGAATTTATTTTAAAAACATGTTCTTAGTGGTTTGTCGCAAAATATTGAATCAGTGTATAATAAGGCACTTAATTTAAATACAAAAAAATAACATAAAATTGAATTGAATTCGTTGTTGTGGTAAAATTAATCAGTTAAATTTCAATTTTAGTTTATTAAAATTACAATTTATTATAATAACTAAGTTTCCTGTTGATTTTTGTAACCGATTTAAATTTTGTGAGGTTACATTTTTTTTTTTGATTTAATTGATGAGATTTAAGGTTAATTAACAAAGAGGCTTTTATGTAAGTTAAGGGTATTAAAATAAATGAAAGACAAACAAATTTGAAAATCACAGGGCATTTGTGAAAGTATGTGAACTTAAAATTGCATTTTCCTTTTAAAAAGCATTTAAGTGTACAATTTTTGAAAAGCATGCATAAGAAGAAATTATTATTCTCATATTTTTTGCATGTCATGTAATTTAAAATGTACTTACGTCGGCTGTAGCTTTTTTTATTCGTGTTGCTATTTTTGTGTGTGTGTATTTCTACTGACATGACAGTGGCAAAGATATTATTCAAACATAGAAACAGACGTCTCTTTATGAAAAAAAGCAACTGGGACTGTCTGTTGCCTTAAAATAGGAATTTCATGAAAAAAAATAATCAGACAGTGAAGCTCCCTCCGTTTGAGAAAGCTGAATAAAATTTTTTTCACTTGTCAGAGGAAGGGAATTCAGAACAAAAACTTTTGGAGGAGGAAAAGGACAGATGGCATAGAGCTCATTGAGACCGAGGTAGAACCAACCTGAGGTTAGAGGGGTTGAACCTCTCCTCCTCCCCTCAAAAATCCGTCCCATTTTGATAATCCTCTCAAATACCACTAGATCGCAACGGTTAAAGTCATAAGCATTCCATGTATATTTAATAAATTGTCTGACATGATGCAAAACTAATATAATTATGCAACTCACATGAGATGAATGCTATAATATGAGACTCTTTTTAATTTTTTTTTGTTTCCTACAATGGTTGCATATTTTTAATTCATTGTAAAAGTTTATGTTAGTTGATGTTTACTTTGTTTAAGTATTCAGGAATTTTATCTAGAATGAATTGTGAGGGAAATAGTTGTGCTTTGTTTTTATTTTTAATTTTATCTAATTAACTTTGGAATGATAGAATTAAAATAATGAATAACGTGTAATGAGGTTACTTAGCTTTTCGGTGTTTGTAAATGTTAAAAGTGATGTCTCAAGGCTTTAAAAATTTTTATTTTAAAATTAACAACCCTATTTGGGGCTTTACGTCATAATAGCTTTAACTGGCCTAGGTCTCTCTAGATTCCAAAAATTGTTAGGATGCTCTCAATTCACAAAAAATCAGAAAAACACAAAAAAATGTTAACAGAAACTAAAACTGTTAAAATTTTACATACACACATCGCATATTTACAGAGATTTGACCACCGAAATTTAACATTTTCCCTAAGAATTGTTTGAATAATGCTCCAAATGTTTGAAAATAAACACATATTTTAGAGGTTTTCATCTATTCCATTTTTATGTTATTTCTATCTGATCATAATTTGTCTAGTCATAATATTTGTGTTTGTTGTTATTTTACTTTTTTGTTATAGTTGTTGTTGTTACTATTTAAGTTCAGTATCATATAAGTGTTTGTAAACAATCGTTATGTGCTCCTTTCATTGTTTTCGCAACGCACATAAATGTGGCTAAATTTTGTTTGTGTGTGTGTGTGTATTTTGTTTATTTGTAATGTAATGTAAAAGAGGCGCCCGTTGAAAATTTTGTGCTACTTGTAAAACTAAAAGCAATTATCAAGAGATTTTCATGCATTCATGTGTGGTTTTAATGGAATGGTAAATATTTATTCTATGTAAAGTCATGAGTCATTGTGTGGTTAAATTCCTTTGTTAATTACTTTGGTGGTTATTTTTACCAGTTAATTGAAGTAAGGTCATTTTCCGTAAATTCGAATCAAAGAAATCAAAACTTTTAATTAAATACTTGTAAATGGAAATGCATTTAAGACATTTTATCCTCATACACATTTTTTCACTTAATCTTTAAGCTATATTAATATTGAAGCAATATAAATAACATAACTTTTCAATTCCAAGTTTTTTTTCATTTTTCCTTAAACTTCACAAGCTATGAAGACAGAAAGTATCTTAAACATTTATCACAAACATATTCTATGGTAAATAATAATATAATTTTTTTTCTTGTATTATAAAGTACGACATGAAAAATACATTGACTTAAAGCAAGAAAAATATGTGTGGGATTTTTTTATAAAAGATGCATTGAAATTGATTCACTTGCATAGAACAGAAGAAAAAGACGTTCAAACAGAAAATGGAAAAGAAAACTAAAAAGGCAACAAAGCGGAAGTCAAGAAAAAACATCATGAATGGAATTGACACAAGGGTTTGGCCGAATAAAATGACAACATATTCTAGGACAAGTAATATCTTATTTTCCTTGTACTTTTTTGTGTTTAAGTTTTTGATGAGTTGTGGTCAAAAAATTTGAATTGGAATTAATTGAGACGTTGGGTGAGACTCTCAAACCTCATTGCTTAGACATGAGGGGTTCAGGAACCTGGGCACCAAAATAACTTTCAGGGCTTCAAAAAGCGACAAAAATCTCTCAAAATATCCGAAAATTTAAAATTTTCTCAAGTTTTTTAAAAAAAATTTCGAATTTCTCGAATTTTTTATATTATTTTGAAGGTTTTTTGAAATTTCTATCAAATTAAATTGCACATGAATGTTTCGTCAAAGTGCATTTTTCGAAACCATATTTTTTTTATTCAATTAAGAAGACATTTTTTTATAACATATAAACTTAAAAAATGGGAAATTCTAACCACTGGGCGGTTTAGAAAAGTGCATTTCGATGGGACTCGTTTCATTGCGTATAATTAAGTTTTAATTTTAATAATTATACCGCCATTTTGAAAATAACGGTCATTTTGAAAATAACGGCCATTTTGAATATAACGGCCATTTTGAAAATTTTCCGCCATTTTGAAAAACTTTCGCCATTTTGAAAATTAAAAAATATTTGAAAAAATGGGACATTTTGGGCTTTTGACCATTTTCAGGCTCTGGAGCCTAATTCTTGAGCCCAACTTCTGAGCCCAATTCCTGAGCCTAATCTCAGAGCCATTAAGTTAAAATTCATTTTAGTAAACTTCTCCACCCAACAAAACAAATTATAAATATTTTTAAAATTTTAACCGTTTTTAACGGTTTTTCAGGCTTGGGAGGCTCTGGAGCCCAATTCATGAGCCCAATCTCAAAACTAATGAGTTTAAAATCATCCTTAAGACCTCCTCTGTCTAATAAAAAAAACCCGACCTCGCTCCGATGGACCATTCCGGAGTTATGAATAGCGATCAGTGGTCAGACTTACAGACCTACAGACTTACGGAGTGACGGAGTGTCGGAGTGACGGAGTGACGGCGGACAAACCATCTGTAATAGTGCATTTTTTCTTACGAAATGCACTAAAAAGGTCATGCTCTGTTGCTTTCATTTTTTTAATCAAGGATTCACTCAGACTTTAAATACAAAACTTGAAATTTTAACAATGAACCAAGAAAAAAAAACACACATCACATTTCCTTTTCCATTTTTCGTATTTGAAGTCACAGTTCAATACCAAAAGTAATGCCTTTTTATTAAAAATTTAAGCTTATTTTTCGCATTTTCATTTTATATCAGATCTCAATTCTATTTTATTATTAGACATATGCTTTCATACATTCGTGCTTATTTAATGCATTTTTACTTATTTAAAATATAAAGCAGATTTACTATTTTTTTTTTATTTTTGAATTGAATTGAAATGAAAACTAGCTTAAGAGGATTTTTTCAACATGCACACACATAGAAAAATGTATTATTAGAAATGAAACTTATATTCACCTTTAACATACTACGTGATTAATATAGTAAAAAAAAATCTTGTTCTTCTCTTATTATTATTATTATTTCTATTACTATTATTATTATATAACATATTGCTTGTGAATTTATTTGTAGATAGAAAGTTTTTTATGTGTTTACTTTGATTTTTCCTATTTCAATATAAATACATGTGAATTTTCACTTATTTGTAGCAAAGAAAATTGAAATCACTGCTGACACAAATTCCATTTATTTTGTGTGCTTCTTTTGCTTTTAAAAAGTTAAAAAATTAAAGTGAAAAATCTAATCTACTTCATTTATTATTATATCAAATATATTTTTTTAGGATGTCCAAAAAAATGTTAGCATTAAATTGAATTTTCATCCTAATTCCTATTTTCACACCTTTTTATTATTATCAGAACGAGTCATTTCGATTATCGTAAGTGCAATTTCTAGTTTCAAGTGATTTATTATGACCCCCTAAACACAAACAATTAATATTTTATTTTACACTAAAATAAAAATGTGTAGTGACAATGAAGAGGAAAAAAATTTAGTTCTATATATGTTTTAATGTGTGTGTAGAAAAATGTCGAATATTTATTTATTAGGTGCACAAACTATACATCGATGAGATGTTTTATCGATAAAAATATAATAAAAAAAATAAAATAATAATAAAAAAAACGCTTGTTTTTCATTATTGATACATGTTTTAATGCCTTTTATGTCCGCAAATGCATTGACACACACACACACACATGCATATGTACAATGTGTTAACATTTCAATTGAATTTTTGCCAAATATCAATAAAAATAAAAATTTATATATGTGATGATGGTTAGGTGTTTCATTTTCAGATAGAATAGGACAGGACATAAAAAGAGAGGATTTTTTTTATTTATATAAATATTCTTTGTATGTTGACTGGAATTTTGTTTCCTGATTAAAATATAGAGAAAATAATTTCAATGAATTAAAAATCTGGCACAAATTTTTATTTTTTTTTTGAATGAATACTGCAAGGCATGTTGTGATTGATATTTTGCAACAATATTTTAATGATTGGAATACATTTTTTGTGTCATATTTTATTTTGCTTCATTTTCCAATACATTTTACCAAGAAAATATTATTTATTATGACAAATTTTATGATAAACGATGCTAACAGGCTTTTGAGTGAAAAAATGCACTTTTATGATGATTTTAGACTGTTTTTTGTAAAAGATGACCACAAGAATTGAAATCGCATTCCAAAAAAGACAGCTCATGAGGATTAATATTTGGGATTCGGAAATTATCGGGCTCAGTTTTCAGACTCCTGAGCTTTAAAATGGTCATAAAAATGTAAAAAATTCTGAATCTGTCCACAGTGCCATCAAAATGCTTGAAATGTCTCTGTTTTTTTTTTAACTCCTATAAGGCATCAGATTTCCAATTAAGTGAAGTACAATAAAATCATTTCACAGTAATCTCATGTGACAGAATATTAAATTCAGTCCCCCCAGGGAAGTTTTAATTAATGATAATAAAAATAATTTTAAATAAAAGTCAATAATCCAATTAAGCTTTATTTTTATTATTATTATCATAATTTTAATAACTACTGTTTTTTTTTATTTTTATTTTTGAATCATAGGTATTGAATATCAGAAAAAAAAAGAATATTAACAGCAGTTGTCCAATATTTATTGATCCACTGACCAAACACCATACATAAACACATAAAAATAACATTATTTTATTATTGGGTACCCAAATTTTATGACAGTTTTTTTATTTTATATATTAAATTATTGACAATCTTTCATAAATGTTCGTGTTTGTGCATGTTGAAATGAAATTCGAAACTTTTGAAATTCAATCTGGTACAAAAAAGTCTGTTGATTCCATGAAATTCAATAACAATGGGAGTTTTAATGTAATTGCATCGTGAAATAAAAAACTATAATGAAATAAAATTGTAATGATCAAAAATAATTTTTATTGGTATGTTTGGATGGAGTGTGATCAGTGGAGACGACTGGTTCGTTTTAATTTTTGGAATTAAATGGTATGTCATGTGATATGACGTGAAAACAACCCAAAAGAAAAATCATGTGGGTTTTTTTGTTAAACATAATTAATAATAAATACATGAAAAATACAATAAACAGATCATTAACCTACACACACAAGTAACCATTGTTTAATGATTTTTGTGTGATACGAAAAAGACTGAGGATTGAATATTATTAATGGTCTTTTACGCATGTTATGGACAAAATAATAACAATAATGATATTATTGATGACAAGAGAAAGGTGAAGAAATTTTTGGATTTTTGTTGTTTACACAAAACCATAGAAGAAAGAAAAGGGAGTAAAAAAAAGTTTTGAAAATATTTTCTGTCTCAACAACTTTCAATGTACACATATTATTCAGAATATTGATGAATAGAGTAAAAAAGTATGAAATGAGAAAGTTTGTGGGACGAAGATAAATTATTGTTTTTGTGAAAGACGAAATCCAAGAAAAACAAAATAAACACAAAATGAAACTAAAGAAAATGGTGTAAGTCCATTTTCATGAAAAACTTTCTTCGAACCCCGAAAATCTTCCAATATTGTGAATCAATTTAAAAATTTGTAACATCCAAAGGAGTCTTTTACATTGGAAACTGTTGTTGATTTAATGAAAACATGAAAGAAAAAAAGAGGAAAAAAAAGTAAAACTGTCAGTCATAACAATGTTTTTTTACAAAGTTTAATGATCAATCAGCGAATTTTTCTGGTCAATAAACAAAAATTTTATCCTTGAATGAACTTTCATCAGTTTAACCATTTTTCTTCATATTTATTATTAAATAAGTTGTTATTATTGGCGATAAAGTTTAATTTAAAATAAATAAGAAAACTTGTTCCTCAATCAAAAACTGGATCAAAGAAACTTGTTCATTTAATTTTATGAAATTGGTTTTTTATAGCTTTATGTTTACCTTGATTGAGGAAACAAACAGTTTTGTTCTGGTTGTTCATTTTTCAATTTAATTTTTTATATCAATGCTTTTTTAATTTTTTTTTTGTAATTGTGAAATTGGAGCTTTTAGAAAATCTTTAATGTTCCTTGGAAGTTTTGAGTTTTCATGAAAACTTTGAGATTTTTCGGATGTTCTTAATTTTTAAACAAGTAGGACGAGTTTTAGGACAATTTTGGAAAAAGTTAGACGAGTTTTAAGACAATTTTTAAAAAAGTTAGACGAGATTTAAGACAATTTTTAAAAAAGTTAGACGAATTTTCAGACAATTTTTAAAAAAGTTGGACAATTTTTAAAAAAGTTAAGTTTTTAAACAATTCTTTTTTGAAAATCTTCAGTATTTTTGATCTAAGTTTTTTTTTCGAAAATTAAGAGTTTTTTTTAATGTTTTTGAGTTTATTTGAATATCAAAAGAAAACTTCAAAATCTTGCCCTTCATTAATTTTATTTGACTGACAAATAACAGATTAGATAGAGTTGGCATATTTAATCATTTGATTTTAAAAATAAACACCTGTAATTTTTGAATGTCAACACTTTTCTTGCCACAGGGCATTAATTATGAATTTGTCTGTTTTTTTTTCAGACATGCATTGTATCCTTTTTTAAAAATAATAAAAATAAATAAATTAATAAAAACACACCCGATTATATATGTAGTACTTTACTTTTTTTCAGTTGTGACGTCGTATTGTCATCACACACTGCAAAAAGCCTCGATTGACAAGTGGATGAAAATTAAAATTGATTCAATTTATTATGACTTTTTTTTTAATTTAATTTTATTTGATAAAGTTTTTTCAGACGATGAAAATAAAAAAACATTTATTCTTTGAAGTTAAATGTAAAAAATTGTGTTTTTTTTCAATATTGGATGAAAAAATTTATTTTATTAAACAACTGGATTAAAGCAATTACTCAAGAATGACATCAAAAAAAAATGTATGAACCGCTTCTGTATAATGGCTTTGTGTCAAGGGTGTTGCGGATACAAATTAAAATTGTATATTAAAAACAAAAAACACTGTACAATAAAAAAATAAAATTAATTGAATTAAATTAAATGGTTTATTAAAATTGCTCATCTGTGATGTTATTTGTGATGCAATTCAGAAAAAAAAAATATCACTCACTTTTGGATATGATGAAATTTTATCTTTTCAATATTGTGTAATTTATCATATCAAATTAACAGGAGACCAATTTAAAAAAATTTATATATTGAATTTCAATGAAAATTTTAAAATGAAATTTTTGTTTATTTGATTGATGAAGTAATTTTAAATGAATTTTATTAAAAGTTTATTTGATTAAATTTATTGAATTGCTTTAATTAATTTATTTTAGGGACATTGCTATCATATTTTACATAGAAATATTTACTGTTTCAAAATTCATGGTAAATTTCATTTGTTATGGTATGAAAATCTAATTACATAACTTAAATTATACATTTAGGATAATGGTTTTTGTTCGGTTACAATTTATTGGCTTGCATTTTCAAAATTTTTATCTAAAAGTTTTTTTGAAAAGTGATTTAAACTAGAAGTTTGCCTCGGTGTGAAAATCTACTCTGTAAAATATTTTTGACTCGGATCATGATTGTGACATGTGTGGATTCAGTGACGGATTAGCCATACGGGCAATCTGGCAAATGCCAAAAAGACCGCAGTCGATCGTCTTGTTAAAGTTAAGCTTAGAGTAAATTCTAAAGAAAATCATACAAAATGCCAGGTCTAATCATAATTTTCAATCCGCCACACTGAATGAGTATTCGGCTCGGAGGCGCTTCCAATGGTAAAGTGAAATTAATCGGATCCCAATCCAATATCAGCAATTAAATTTAAAAATTTTGTATATATTTTTTGGAAATAATGATAAAACTTGCCGTAAGATATTTATCAACAAAATAAATTAAATTGCTATACTTTCATTAGTATCAAAAAAGATAAACAATTTAGCATTTAATTCACTTAACAATGTAAATACTATTAGTAAATTGCATCATTTTATAAAATTTTATATCATCATTTTTATCTCAAATAAAATTTCGTATCTATTATGAATGTAATTTATTTTCCTATTATTTGCCATTCTGAATAAATTTTAAATTTTCAATTGTATTTAAAATATTCAAATTACTCACATTTCCATCATTTTAAGTTTAACTGTCATTTAAATGTTCAATTGATTGTTATTTGCTTTACCTGTAATTAAAAGTAAAAAAATGAATAAAATGTTAGAAATTTTTTTGTAAATTTTGTTGTTGAAATTGGAATCATACCAGAGTAAGTTATAAATAACATTAACCTTGAACTAATCTTTTATCTTATGTTATTTCATTTCATTTTACATGAGGAAAACAATGATGAAAGGTAAAATGAATCCCATTATAATCAATAGGAATTATGTCAATTATGTGACATGATTTCATAAATACATCAAAAATATGTCACAATTGTGTGTGTGTTTTGTGTTGCATGTAAAGTGCGCTGATGTGTTCAATTTCATACGAATGTTTCCATAAATGCGCTCGTTAAAGTGATTTAAAAAACATTTCTTTTTAGTATCAGGATATTTCAGCTTAACATCCTACGTGAATGAGTTACATCATAAAAAAAAAAAATGTGGAAAAAAAAGTTTTGGAAAAATTACAATAATACAATTTGTTACCAAGCAAAAGTACTCTCATTTAACTTATTGTTTTGAATCGCATTTTTCTTTCGTAATTTTCTCAATATGATGGATTATACTTCAAGCAATACCGATACACAGTTGTTATATGGGTGGAAGATCAATTTTTCTTATTTATTTATTTACTTTTTTCTTTTAAGGAAATACAAAATAAGACACATTTTTTGATTATTAAAAGGAAAACAGAAATTGGGTTATTCTAGTGCTTGACGATAAAAAAAAATACATTGGAATGAGTGAAATATGATTAATATTTAAGCATGAATCAAATAGGGATAAAACAATGATTCTTTAAACGTGATTTTGAAGGAAAGTCACGTTTCAGGATGGGAGGCAAAATTATTATTAAAAATATTTTTGTATCAAAAAAACCAAATATTGATGATTTACTTCCTTTCAATTTTGTAAATTTATGGAAAATGCGGAGAAAAATTGTATTGTTTTAATTTAAAGCTTTATACAGAAAAATTTAAAAAAAAAACGGTATACGAATTTACAATGTTAAAATTTCAACCTGCTTTTACCGTTTTCAGGTTTCAGAACTCTCACTTTAAAACTTTTTAGTGTCGCTCATAACGAAACCTCAATGTCACGAAATTTTAAGCATTTTTTGACGGTTTGAGATCAAAAAACTATTATTCAATGGTTGTGTTACTTAAATAAAATCGCAATACATGCAATTTTCAAAATTTTCAATTTCAATTTTCAAAAACCGCGAAAATACCAAAACGCAAGAATTTGCAAAAATCACCAAAATTGTGGAAAATCGCGGAAATTAAAAAAACATTCGAAACTTTTAGTAAATATGGACTTTGCAAAATCGCAGAAATTTTAATGTCAACGATATCGACGATTTTTTAAATCTTCAACGATGTTCGAATTGGATCAAACCGAAATTTTTTATTAACCCAGATTAGGCTATAGGCCTTTCAGAAGGACAAGCAACTTTAACTTAAATCCGTTTAAAATCATACTTTTGATAAATTTACAGTATCGAAAACTGTTCGAAATGATTCTTAACAATATTTTTTATGAAATTAACGTAAAAATTTGCAAGAACAAAATAATTTTATATGTCAAAATTGAAGTTTTTTATACAAAATGGGAAAGTATGCCGCCTTATCTGGGTTAAAAATGCATTAAAATCATCGAGACTTTCAAATCCCATCTGTTTAAGAATTCAATTCTGCCAAAAACGATATATTTTTTTGATAAATATCTGTACCTCTAGACAACTTATTCAAACATTGTCGTAATTGTCAATAGTATGATAATATAATTATGTGTGAGCTGAATATTTTATTGATAAAATCCAGAAAATATAAAAGTAAAGAGAAAAAAAAGTAATAATAATATTCGACAGACTTATTTACATATATATTGATTCAGTTTTAATATTATATTGTATATATTATGCAAGCAAAAATAGACAGATATCAATTTTTTATATTATGAAGAAAATTTTATCAAACAACAATAATCACATTAAGGAATAATATTAAATCTAATAACAACATGCATTTCCTTTTTCCTGCTTTATTTCATTATGTTATCAAAACTCTGTAGAATTATGCAAAATTTTAACTTGAATATTTTCATTATTGATATTTTCGGTTTTCATTTTATTTAGCACACACAAATTGGGAGTATGCTCGAGATATTTCATTAAAACAATTATCATAGAAGTGATTTGATAGTTTAAGGACAATTTGATAATTTAATACTGATGTTATTTTATTTAAACATCAAAATTGAGAATATTAAATAAATTACCTCAAGTCATTTTTAACGCCTTCAGTTAAATTGATCTCTCTTGATTGAGATTCAATTTTAGAAATTTTCTTGGAAATCAATTAATTTAAGTTATGATGATAATGAAAAATGTGTGAAACGAGGTGAGTTGAGCCAATACTCTTATTTCAATTGAACCTACAAATTTTACCTGTTTTGTGTTTCATCACGTATTTTGGTAATGTCACAAACGTGCGTTCACAAATATTATTCACATTAAGTAATTGAGTTTTTTTTTTTGGTTCATCTTTTCCATGAATGTCATTGCAGAAATTTTACGAATAATGAAAATTTTTACATGGAACTCCCTCTGTCAAACTTATGATTCAAACCACAATGTATTTCAAGCGTCAACATCATATGCCTTAATTAAATTAATCAAAGCGTAAATACACAGATACATGACACAAATATCACGTCTCTATGGAGATTTTAACCAATTTCAGATCAGATCATTCACAAAATCTGTTTCAGTTCTCACAAATAAATTGAATATATACAAATTCTCGTGTGCAATGATAAATATTTATATTTAAGAAGAGAACTTTTCATATGCAATGTGAAGAAATTATCTGTGATAAATTCAAGTTGACATCATAAGAAAACCATTGAATACAAATTTTAATTGTCATTTTCAATTCTATCAGTTAACCATCTGTTTATTTCGTTGAAAATTATTTGATATGTCCGAAAACAGATTTATTTGGACACACGTGCATTGTGTCATGTTAACATTGAAGAGAAACTTTGGAAATGTGGGTTTCATTAATTTATTATGATGGTTTTGGTTCTCTAGCTAGAGAAATTACAATTAAATTTTCAAAACAACAAATGATTGATTTTTAATTGAATTGCTCTGTTATAGTGGTTCGAAAGAAGTATTTGTAAGTGAAAGAATAAAAAGCATTCATTTGATGAAAGTTTCCAGTTATTTTCCTAAATTTATTTTCTTTCATTCGATTTTTGAATATGCTTTGTAATTTCCGCTTTAAAGATCAAACATTCTTCATTAAATATTTACATTCAACGTTAATCAGTTAAGTAAAATATTTTTTAACCCTTTAAGGCCAAATTTTTTAAGAAAAAAGTCTCTTGGTTTGATTTTTAAGCGTAAATGCAGTAACGGATTTAGATTTGTCCCTATTAAGAGGGTGGGCTCAAATTTCGCTTACCAACAGATTTTATTCATATAAAAAATAAAACAATAAGGAGGCTGACCCCCCTCTTGCTCCCCTGGAAGAAAAACTTATTTGAAGGAGTTTACGGTTATTTTATTTTAAAAAATATGCTTTTACAAGTTTTACAAAGCTTTATCGTTGCTGAAGTGACCAAGATGATATTGCATATATTTAAAGGACTTTTCCAGATCAAGCACACAGGAAGGTAAGGGTTAAGGAATCAAACATTTTCAAATACTTTGCGAATGAAAATTGCATGCAAATTCGATACAAAAGGATTTTCATTTCAATACCTTGAAGAAAAAAATTAAAAAAATTAACTTTAATTCAAATGAATACAATGAGAAATTTTCTGTAAATCATTCAATATTATCGCTCTTTGAGATGAATTTAATACAATGATTTTATTTCAATTTCCTCAGAAACGCAACTTTAAATTAATTTATCTTGTTATTCAATACATTCATTGCAAATTAACAGAAAATGGGAAGGGTAATGGATATAAAAGGGAAAATATTTTGAATTGAAACAAAATGTGGGTGAAATTATTCTTACATTTCAAAGCATTTTTTGGAAATTGGAGTATAATTTGATTTGTTTTTTTTTATATCAGGACGTTGCAATGTCAATGCCGACTATGATACATCAGATTGACTCTTGACGTCAATCCAAATCTTAAGCAGGGTAAAAGCTTTTAGCATGACTTTTTCACAGAATTTGAACAAAAAACTCTATAAGTATCCTCTTCAAAGGTATTTTTCTAGAAAATATTTTTTTTCGGATGCCTTTTTTTTATTACAGGTATTCGCGCGCTGCTTGAAAAATTTTTATCCTTCTATATATTCAATATTCAATTCCACTCGTAAGCAAGGTATTGAAAATATTTTAAATGGAAATTCATGTTTTTTGTTGTAACAATTGTTTTGAATACGGATATGGTATGATTTTTAAAAAAAATGAAGAACTTGATCGTGGACAATGCAAACGAGTGCATTTTTATAGATTAAATTCACCTCCACTAATTTGAAGAGAATCCACCATTTGGGATCTGCGTTTTTTTTTACTGAAATTGCAACTCAGACGGACGGACGGCATGACGGTCCACGATAGTCGCATTTATTTAAAAACGACAAGAAATGCGTTAAAATATAAATCTATATTCAAAGCAAATGAGGATGAATGGATTAATGTCTTAATTGCCTTAAGCATCTTAAAACAATACACTTTTTTATTTAATATCCTGCTCATTTGGTTTTCTTTGAATTTATTTTCTTCATCGTATCAAATTATCATAAATGTTTTCTAGAAGAAGAATTCGTAAAATTTTGAATATTCGAATCCTTTTAACTTCACACTGAAACGCTTCAACAATCATCATTTTCATATTGACCCAATAATTTAATAATTAAAACCACAAAATGAGTAAAAAACAAATTAAATCTTCTTTGCATTAAACTCATAATGTCACAAAAATTTAACTCGAACAAAATTTAACGAATGGAGACATCATAATATAATAAACAAATACATGAATGAACTAACTGGTTAAACTCTGCTAATTTTATATGTACTTCTTTAGTGGCACAGTGTGTGGTTGTGAAATTGCCAAAAAAAAAATCATGCCGTATACTTAATAAAAAATAATTTGTTCATATGTGGTTTTTTTCCCTAGTCTGTGTCTGATTTGAAAATTTTTTGGCGAATTTATTTTAACCCAAAAAACCATTTTTATTAGCATTTTGTGTGTTTGCTCAAAAAATTTTTTGTACACATAATTTTGTGTATGTTGAATATGTTAATTTGTGTTAAGTAATCGAGTTAGCTTTTCATTTTTATGTAATTTTTTTAGGAAATTTGTGTATTTTTACAACAGAGCGATGGCACACGATTTTATTTAAATAATTTAATAAAATACACAACTAAATTAACTGAAGGTGACATACGTGCTCTCAAATGAAATTGTCTCATGTTTGGTTACAATGCAATATTAAAATTTTATTCACGCATCACCAAACACGATTATTATATAATTTGGTTGGACACATCCAGTTAATTGGACGAATATTTGAATGTAAATACACATGCATAATTAGCCATGTTGTTACACTACTAATTTTGAATGTTCCTGGTTGTGTAAATGAGTGAAACGTGTAAATAAATTCATTCAAATTCAAATTTGAGGTATTGTTTGAAAAAAAAAATTCTTCAAATAATGGAGACGACTGGTTTTTTGTTTCATCATTTTTTAAAATATGTCATAAATTATGAATATTATTATACAAAATGCAACAAATTTTCCATAAATAGAAATAAGATTAAAATAACATCTCATTTTTTATCAACTGCCATTCCATACAACGGATATAAAATTTCTTTGAATTTTACAAGTGGTGTTTTAATGTTTTCAAAATATTATTATTATATATTTATAAAATGAAAATTAAATTAAAATAAAAAAAAATAGTTTTAAGTTTTAACATAAAACTTTCTGTCAATATTTTTTTATAGTTTTGTTATGTCTCAAGATCACTTTGAACAGATAACGTTTGAGACAAGATTATTCAGCAAAGTATGTCTTTATTTCGTGTTGTTGTCTTATCTGAACGTCTTTCATAAAGGAACAAAAATTAAGTATTAAGAGCAAAATATTAACAATAATATAATGATAAAGATAAAACAGGTAAATTATGTTTAGAGACTGAAGCTAATTTCAAAGACACAAAAAAGGTCAAAGTAAGCAAAAAAAATGTATTTTCAGCTGTAATATTAACGTTAATTTTTTTATGCTCTTAAAAAAAGTTCAGATATGATATCAGAGTTCATGAAACATTTTTATGGATATTTTTTTCTGAATTTTTTTTTGGTACTACACAAATAAAATGTAGAGAATTTTTTCTGGTTTTTTCATTCTGAAAAGTAAATGTTTTTTTAAAGGTGAAAAACTTTTAAAATATTTAACATGAATTTGATCTTATGATCATATGCATCTTTTGAGGCCATTCATGCGTAAAAAAAAGTTTGTTGACTTTGAAAAGGAAGATTTCTTTGATGAGCTTTCCAAAGTGAGATAGTTTCGAACTGACTTTACTTTAAAGATCCCACATTTGGGTATGACCACGTTAAAGTATCAATGTATCACATTCTAACAGAAGGCACTAAGAGGGTTTTTTCTGAGAATTAATCATATTCAGGGTTACCTGAAAAATCTTATATGCACTTAGTTTAATCTAATAGACCAACGCATCGTGGTGTGGGACGTTCAAAAACTAGGTGAATTGCTGGAATCGATCAGGATCAGACTCTGTCAGGAAATGACATTTTCATTTCGTAAATGCATTCATTGGTTCAAATCTGATAAAGGTTTCATTTCATTTTAACACACGTCATTTACAAGACTGAGTCTTCTTCTAAAATTTACAAACACATTACCACAAAAAGAAAGAAAAAACGAGAGAAAAAAATATTAAATTCATATATTTTTTATGAAATAAGAATTGTTGTAGTCATTGTGGCACACACACACACAGCACCTAAATATGTAAATCGAAAAGTTAAATATTTATTCACATCAGTAACACGACAAGACAAACAACAACACGAAGAAAAAATTCTGCAAATGATGAGAAAAAATGGGAAAAACGCGTTTTACGCGTCAAAATGCCTCTTGCATGTACTATGAAGATAACACAAGAAAAAAAACATACAAAGAAATTTTTATTATTCTTTTTGGGATTTACTGTAGTTTCTTTCTTTCCACTTTTTTTCTTGTTCTTTGTTTGTTTGGGTGTGTGCGCTCTCAAATGTTAATGTTGAACAATTACCGTATGAAACATGTTTTACGCATAACTTGTTATATCTTATTGTATTTGATAATACAAAGAATAACAAAAAAAAAATTTAACAGAAAATTGAAAAGGAAAATCTGCTTTTTAAAGGAAAACTAAAAATGATGCAAAAACTTTAAATTTAAGTTAAAATAATAATTTCCATTCATTTTTGTAATATAATAATAAAGAAACTATTTTCAATTTGCATAAATTGTGTGTTGTGAAGGTGAAAGAAGCTTAAATTACAATGCAAATTTACATAAAGTATTATTTCGTTTATGGTAATTAATGTATCATGTAAATTGAATCTACAAAGAACAATCATTTAATTCAATTACAAAGAAATACAAGAAAATGTTAAATAATTTGACCCATTAAAATCAATGAAATCTGATCAAAGTAAAATTTATAAAGTAAATGTGAAGTCCTTTACAAGTGACGTCACAGCTCTTATCGTTCTTCTTATAGTAAGTTAAATGATAGAACAATGTTAAATAATAATAATAATAATATCAAAAACACTCACCCATATGAATTATGTGCAAATAAGTTGTTTATTTTCACAAAATGATAACAAACATTTTCCCATATAAATTGACTAAGATATATTTAGAAATTGTTTAATGTGAAAGTTGAGCTTATATGGGAAAATGATGATGATGATGATGTCTTAAAATATTTATTATTTGTGCTCAATTTTGGACAAATAACAAAAGGTTCTTAAACTTTTACATATCAATTGAACAAATGTTTATTTTATCACATTTTGAATTTTAAGAGCATTTAGGAAAAAGCTTCTTTTGGTTTAATTTTGAAAATATTATGCATGCAAAATTTCAGGAAGATGAATTTTAAAACTGAGTTTTACCTTCAATTTTTTATTTCAAAAGTTTTATGTGTTGAAATTTCTGTGTAAGAGTACTCTCAAAGTACTCTTTACACCCTGATTGAATTCTCAAATGAAATGTGATTGACTGTATAAAGGAAAATTTTATTTAATTTTAAATTATTTATATACGTTTGTGGTTAAACATACTTAAGAGTATCAAATTTCAATGCAAATTAGATGGTCTTGTATTTCAAAGGAATTAAATTCAACAGAAAACTTTTACTTTTATAATTTAAAAATAAATTGAGATTTAAATTTCATCTTCTTTGATTTTTTTTTGTGTATAAATGAGAAATACTTGGAAAATTGTTATCAGTAAAATTTAAAATTAATTTCAAAACAAAACTGATAAAAGCATCTTGAAAATTTCACAAAAAAAGGAAAAAAAATTAAATTTATAAAAAAAAACGATCAGAAAATTCAAATTTTTTTATAAAATCAATATATAAAAATTTTCAAGACTCTTAAAAATGTCGAAATCAAATCTTTAAAAGCTTGACGAACTGGATGTTTTGAGGGAGAATTAAGATCCCTCCGTAAGGAGAAGCACAAAAGATCTTATAGGTCGAAGTGCGAGCACTGATCATCAGTGTACTTCACTTAAGAAAAAAAAAGCTTAAGATCACAATTTTCACAAGAATATTCAAGTTTTTGAAAAAACTGAAAAATAGCCAATAAGGTCAAAAACTTCTAAAACTAAAAAATACTCAGCAAATTTAATTTTTTATAATATTTTAAAAAATTCAAAAACTCTTGTAAAACTCGAAATTTTCAAAACACATTCAGCAAACTCACATTTTTTAATAATTTTAAAAATTCAAAAACTTTTGTAAAACTCGAAATCTCTTGTTAAAATGAAAAACCTTAGATTTTTTAATCACCAATTATATTTTTGATAACAAGTGATATTGAAACAAATTTCCACAAATAATATTTTAGCCTAAAATATTTATCTTAAACCAGTTTCCAATTCTATTTTTTTTTCTCTCCAAACAAATCCCGAAGGCAATTTCTATCAGTTTATAAAATTACATATTTTCGATCATACAGACGTCAATTTTTATAAATTTTTTTATTATTTGATCTAATAATACTGAAAGGAATGAAGTCTAAATTTATTCGTTTCATGTCAATAAAATATCATTTACATAAGTAAACATCGACACATTTTATGTATTTTGTAGTTCATATTCAATATATAAAAATGTATTTTTTTTTAACAGATTTTACTGATGATCTGCAATTTATTTATAGTATTTTTTTTCTTATTTTATATGAAAAATGTGTAGCAACATAAAAAAATATGATATATATTTGAATTGATATGATAAGGAAGAAAATTACGTGAGATTTATGATTATTATTATTATTTTTTTTCAGTCTGATTTGGATTGAACTAATTTTTTGTTTTTTTTTGCATTGAATTGTGTTTACTGAAAGAAAAACACAAACTGTTAAAAGAAAATAAGTAATTAATATTGATTCACAACTTTTTCTTTTCTTATAAAAAATGCGAACACATTTTTTGTATCATATTGATTTGGTTGAGAGTCCGATAATAAACATTAATGATATTATTAATCAAAAATCATTCAACACCCTCGAAGTATAGAAATGTAAGGAAAACACAGGTAAATGTAATAAATTATGTCAGATTTAAATATAGAGATATATATTTTTTTTTGCTGATTACATTAAAAAGAAGCAAAAATTTAATGGGAATTTGTTTTTCTGTGAAGTTAAAGTACAAAAAAAAATGAAATGAAATGAAAACGAAATATTGGAAGATCATCTTCTTTTTCTTGTTATTCAATATGAGGAGTGTTTCATTCCTTCTTAGCATAAAGAGAAATAATAATCAGTGAGATGATGGTAAGAAGAAATGTTTATATTGGACACAAAGGAATATTTTACTGCACCACAATGTCAGTTTATCGTGGTTGAGTGATGAATTTAAATTAGATTTGTAACACAGAATTTTCCGGTGAAATCAGTTTTCATTTGAAAGGAAATTTTTGAATCGTACTGATTTCAATTAGTTTAATTATAATTTTTTTTGATTTGTATCAACGCTTCAAGGTTCAATTTATTACAAAATGACACCTATTGATATCAGGACAGGGTAATGTTATTTTTTTTCAGCAGTATTCGTAACAGGAAATTGAGAAGAGGAAATATGATTAAATTTTACATTCCCTCGTGTTTTCCTCTTAATTTTTTTTTGTGTTTCGTAACCTTTTAAAAGAAAAAATACAAATTCCTAGTAACCGTAATGTTGCGTTGTTTTTGTTATTGTAAAATTTCCTGAATTCCAAAAAATTATAAATGATGTGTTTTTTTGTAAGTTACTTTTCAATGAAATACATAAAAATTACAAATACACACAGACACACGCCAAACTGACAAAAAGAATTTTTAATATTAAAGCTAAAACTGCTATTAATCTTTCATCGTTGAGTGTCTCCCCAATAAGTCTGTGTTTCAATGAAGGTTTTTTTATTGTTTTTTTTACAATGTATGTATTGTAATAGGATGATGACATATTTCTATTGTGAACCCCAAAATGTTTGAAAAAAATATGTGTTTTTTCTTCTTTCGCTGTATTCCGAGAAGAAAAATTGCATATGTCTGAATAAAAAAAAAATGTCATGGAAATATGAACCTGTTAAAGTGTTTAAACAATTAATCGCATTTCAAAGTTATGTGTTGCAATAAATCAATGGTGTACTAGGTACAAAGAAACTTCATCAGAGCAGTCGGAAATGAATATTTTGATTAGAATAATCTGTATGGATCCACTATGTAAGCTTTCATTCCCCTTCAAAACATAAATTAAATTTATATCCCACTGAACTTCGTAATTGATTTCATTAATATAATTTACAGGCTTCGTAGAAAACGTCTGCATACTTTTGAATCCATGGAAAGCACATAAATAAAAAAAAAATAAATAAATAACACAAATCAAATTAAGTCGACACAACAAATAAATTACCTTTATCATAAATAAAATAAAAATGTTTTGTCTCTCATGTGAAATTACATTTTTTTTTTTACTTTTATTTCATAAATAACTCACATATACTCAAAGAAAATGTGTACAACCAATAACTCACTCAAAATTCATTCTTATGTCAATCATTTTCTATTATTATTATTTTCTTACATTTTCTTTTTGATGAAAACAGAGATATTCACATTCCTTGTAAAATAAAATCATAGGAAATTGAAGGAAATTCAATTTAACACAAAAATCAAAATAAAAATAAATGATAAAATCGATTCAAATTTCATCATTCTGCTATGTGTACTATTACAACATTTAAATTTTTAGAGTTCAAAAGTCAATGGAATATGTTAATATTCGTATAAATGTAACTGTTATTTTTTTTTGGCTGTAAAAAATGTGAGAAAATGCGTAAAAGGAGAAAAAAAATTAAATCAATTTACCTAAATATGTGCTATTCGTAAGCAACCATAATGTGTTTAATGGATCAACCATTATCTTTAATATCCTACAAGGTTTTGGGTGTTATGTTAAAATATTTTCGTTGTGATGTATATTAAATTTATGAAAATTTTTCTATACGATTATTATAATAAAATAAAAATAATCATAATTGTGGTCGTTTTCTTAATATTTTTTTTTTATATTCACTTTATTTTATTTTTCAGATAATTTTCGGAGGGAAATTTGACAGTAATTTATTTATATTGTTATTTTTACCTTTAACATTAATGATGATAGTGAGAATAAATGAAATGGTTATTCTAAGAATGGGGCAAAAGATAAACGATTAACACTTATCGTTAAAAATATTTTTCTTTTTATTTTGTTACTAGGTAAGTAAATAAATTTACTGAAATAATTCACGTTGTCGAATGAGATGCACGAGCCTCTTAAAAATTTTCACCATCTCTAATTTAAGTTAGCGTTAAGAAGTTCAACAAAATGTTCGAGGTCACAATTTTAGTGATGACATCAGATTGAAGAAAGCCTTAAAACAATAAGCTAAGAAAATTCACTCTATTTCAAAACTAATGACATTCAAACCTTGAACTATGTCAAAGTGAATTAATTTTTTCACACTTTATTTCGTAAAAACAATCAAATTCATCATTGAATCGAAGAACAGTCGTCAAATTATAATTGAATGTCATTTATTTTCTATCTATAGTGATCAAAAATAAGAGACGGAAACGAAATATGATGACAAAAAACTGTAATCATGTAATATGAATTTTTTCCATCGATGTATTCCAAAACCTTACAATATTTTTATTATTTTGGATTTATTTATTATATTTGGATCTGTTTTTTCCGTCACTGATGTGTGTGTGTGTGTGTATGTGTTTTAGTTTACTGTTCTATGCTATGAAAGACCACATTAACCGATATGGAGTTGGGAAAGTACATCAACATAACAGATCCTAACTTTTTACGTTTCAAGTCTAATAATGATGATATAAAAGGAAAAAAATAAAGTAAAAACAGAAAAGGTCCAGGAAATGTCCCGTGTATGTGTTTGTGTTATATGTTTCCGATTACAATTTTCATCATCATGTCACGTTATGTACATCCATATTTTATTATATTTGTCCATGTTGTTTTTGTGCCTTTTTTGCTTCTATTTTTTTTTTATTAAAGGGTGTATTTGCTTGTATGTGCTTATAATTTTTGCCATACTTTCAATATGATGTGGGATTTTATTATTATAATGGAATGTGTTTAAAAGAAAGAGGAAAAAGTGAAAGGAAATAATATAATAATCAACACATATTGATGGTATTTTTTTTTCTTGCTTGGTTGAAAAGAAATTTTATTGTGAGAAAATTAGAATTTTGTGATCTGTTTATCGTCAGGTGTCAGGAACACAAAAAGATGGAATTGACTTAAATCTTCTACTAAACGAAGACATTTGAGTAAGGTTCTGATCCAGTGGTCATTGCGGGTCTGACTACTATATGAAGCAAATGCACTTCATTGACATCAATTCAAATAATTTTTTTTCCATTATTTCATTTTGACATAACTCTAAATATGTACAAAATATGAGCCAAATGTTAAAAAAAATTATCAGTTACATTTGTTCCAATTTTTACTCATTCCCTTTTTATGAACTCAGATCGAATCACACACAAAAATTAACTGAAAAACTCCCTTGATGAAAACATTTTTTTTCAACTGATTTCATCATCACTTTTTTTATATTATTTTTATCTTCATTGAAACTGAAAACAGCCCTTTAGCTTTTTATTCCCAAATGATTTTTTTTGTAAATATTTTTTATATTGCTTGACAAACATACGTTTTTACATCATTTGAAATGTAACATAATAATAATAGTAATGATCAGTTTTATCAACATGTATATAATTAAGTTGTAAGAGGATGTTTGAATGTGTGTTTTCACCAAATCTTTAAATCAATTATGTCAAATTTCGTATGGTTGAAATGCACACAAGCGTAAAAGAAGCTTTTGGACTTTAATTTGTAGTAGCACTTTACAATTTTCTGCATCTTTGAACAGAATCTATATAAAAGGAAAAATTTAATCGTCTTTGATGTTACTTCATTAAGTGTTTTTCTTTTTAAATTATGTTAACAGTTAAATTCAGAGTTCTATGTAAAATGTGAAAAAATGGATACAAATGTGCATTTTACATGTCGTGAGAGAACAAAAAGATATTTATATTAATTAACTATCAATTGATATTTATTTATATCAGGACTTTAGTAAATAAGATACCCTTATCAATTTTTTGACATCCAATTTCCAAAACTCTCTTACAAAAATAATCGTTTAATCATTGATCATCAATTCAAATTGTGTTGTCAATTTGGTTTTGCTTGTATCATGAGGGCGAAATTGGAATAGAACAGCTTTTATGTTATGTTATGAGACAAAAAAGGTAAGCTTATAATATCGAAGGTCAATCATGATTTATTTGTTCCATTGATTTTTTGGTGGCAGAATGTTTCAAGGTCGTTCATAAACTATGATCAAATTATTCGTAAGGAGATGCGTTCCATGCATTTTTTTTTGCACTTTTTAGCATCTTTAGGTGTCCTGAGATTTTTATTATACTGAGAATTTTTTTTTTACGTTGAGTTGGTCGATTGAAAGGAAAAATCAACAAGAGTAAGCAAAAGAGAGAATTTTAAGGAGACAGTAAGAGAGAGAGAGGGCGAAGTCGAGACACGAAGTAACACTTATTGTTATTATTCAATTGCCCTTATTTCGATTAACCTTTTCCGGATCATGAGGTTTTCGAGGCAATGTAATATTTTTGAATTTTTGTGAAATTCTTAGAACATTTTTAACAAAAAATTGGCTCAATCAGTATATTTTTAAAAAATCTAACTAGTTACAACCAGTTTTTCATATTTTTATTCAAAAAACTTCAAAATTTTCATTTTTATGACTCCATATTCAGGAAGGAGTAAATTTAAAAAAAAGTTCTGGTTTAAAATTTTGTATTTATAAATTACTGAATCAAATTAAACCCTCAAATTAATTTCCTTAACTCATTTAAAGGAAATTGGACAAAAATCTTGTTTAAATTTCATGTTAAACAAAATAAAATTTGTGTGATATTTCCCATAATTTTAATTTTTTTTTATTTAAATTTCAAACAAACAAAATTACTGAAGCACTTGAACAAATGTTTGTTCGCTTGTTACATTTCAAATATTATATTGTCTCTTTGGTTAAATACACTTTTAATATATGTATTTTTCACATGTAAAATAGGCACTTTTCGATGTATATTGTAGATCTGTAGATTAAACTGTGAGACTGACATGGAAAACAGAAAAACACCAATGACAAAAACCAATTTAGATGCAAGTATTTAAATATGCACAGACAAAACACAT